>JAPYYD010006670.1:0-10940 GCA_028551405.1 Uromys caudimaculatus
CAAGCCCTGCTGCTGTCAGTCCAGCTGCTGCAAGCCCTGCTGCTGTCAGTCCAGCTGCTGCAAGCCCTGCTGCTCTTCAGGCTGTGGATCTTCCTGTTGTCAGGACAGCTGCTGAAGCTGACTGCAGTCTCCCCATGTGTTGCCAATGCAGGATCTAAGACTCTCAACTTGACCCAGGCCCTCTGAACTACCTTCCTCATCTGTGGATAAACTTTATCCCCAGATTCCTGATTATTCTGCATGTTCCCTTAGCACTCCTGATTCCCACAGCTTCAACTCAAAATTGGATTTAATTGCCCAAGAAGAGGCCATCTGTTCATCCACTGTGTTCTGTGATGTTCTGCTCTGCAGTCATATTACTGCTAGTGCCCTCTCCATACACCACCCACTTGCCGCAATAAGGTGAGCAATCCAACTTGCTTGGACTTGTACGCCAAGGAATAACAGCCCCTGCTGTATCTAAACTTGAAAGTCACAAACCAATAAACACATTCCATGACCAATGAAACCATGCCTCATTCATTCATCCTGTCCCTCACTGTCACCCCATGGTTTCCTCATTTACTTGCAGGTCTCTGTAGGATTCCACCAGACTTAAGGATGCTGGGGGCAGCTAAGGTCTGTTGCCTTATATCTCCTTCTTCCTGTCTCCTCTCGCTCTCTCTCTCTCTCTCTCTCTCTCTCTCTCTCTCTCTCTCGGGATTCCTCTCTATCATGCCTGTACTGGCTGATTTTGTGTGTTAACTTGACAAAAGCTGGAGTTATCACAGTGAAAAGAGCCTCCCTTGAGCAAATGCTTCCACGAGATGCAATTATAACGCATTTTCTCAATTTCTAATGGCTGCTGCTCTGAAAACTGTATAAAAACTCGCTGAAAGGGCTACACGTGGTCGTTCTCTCACTTCTTTGTGTTCAGGGCAACCCCAGCATGCTGGAACAATAAATTCCTTTTGCTTTTTGCATCCATTCCCGACTACATGTTGTTCACTAGGGGGCTCTCAGGTAAGTTAAGGCTCACCATAGTCTTACATTTGGTGGGTTAGCTGGGCAGAGACTCATGTGGGGAAATGCCAGAGAACTACAGATCACAGGAATGGCTTGAGCAGGTACCACTGTTGTCTATTTCGCTATTTGTCAGAGTCTGAGTCTGTAAGTCTGTTTGACCTTTAAGTTTGCTTGCAAGCTTGGGGAGGGGGCTCAAAGAGCCTACAGTGTCTGGTGTAGTCAAGTGCAGTGGGTAGATGTGCCTTAATGTCACAACCACGGGGGGGTGCCTAGAGGAGAGTTCAGCACACACACCCCCGAAAGAGTTGAAAGGACTCTGCTCCTTTTGGAAACAGCAAGACAGAATTGGCAGGAGCCGAGTCTTGCTATAATCTGGTTTATCCCGCTCCTAAAGTTATGGCAGGGGCATCTGGCCTGTCTTGGTACCCAAGCAACTCTGTTCTGCATCTCTGGAAGGGACAAACTGTCTATAACTGCACCTGTGGCCCATGGAATGGGCGAACTGTGTGTTGATTGTCGTTTTCTGTGTTTATTGGTGTTGATATCTCATTCTGTATTCTTGGACTTGAACTGACAACCTTTTTTGGACATTGGGCAGACTGAATCTACCCGGTTAAACATCCTAGTTAATTGACCACTGGGAGGAAGTAGGAAAAGAGGAGAAAAGCAAGCTAGTTACTCTCTGTTCCTTCGAATGGCCTTCAGGATCCAGGAGGAGACCTTGTGCAGCCTCACTCCTGACTTGAGCAGGAATATAAAGGCCCAGGCTCAGGAGGCTCCACATCTGCACATCTTCCTCTCAACCTTCTCTTCTGACCTACTGCAACCTCAAGCAAACACCAGAACCATGAGCTGTTGTGGCTGTTCAAGAGGCTGTAGCTATAGCTGTGGTGGCTGTGGTTCCAACTGTGGGGTATGTGGCTCCAGTTGCTGCAATCCTGTGTGTTGCTGTAAGCCTGTGTGCTGTTGTGTGACTGTCTGTTCCTGCTCCAGCTGTGGAGGCTGTGACTCCAGCTGTGGAGGCTGTGGCTCCTCCTGTGGGGACTGTGGCTCCAGCTCCTGCCAGCCTGTGTCTTGCTGTAAGCCTGTATGCTACTGTGTGCCTGTCTGCTCCTGCTCTAGCTGTGGAGGCTGTGGCTCCAGCTGTGGGGGTTGTGGCACCTGCTGTGGAGCCTGTGGCTCCAGCTGTGGGGGCTGTGGCTCCAGCTGCTGCAAGACTTTGTGCTGCTGTGTGTCTGTCTGTTCCTGCTCCAGCTGTGGAGGCTGCAAGCCCAGCTGCTGTCAGTCTATTTGCTGCAAGCCATGCTGCTCTTCAGGCTGTGGGTCTTCCTGTTGTCAGGACAGCTGCTGAAGCTGGCTTCATTATCCCCATGTGTTGGCAATGCAGGATCTAAGACTCTGAACTTGACCCTGCACCTCTGAACTACCTTCCTAAGCTGTGGCCCTCACTTGATCACCAGGTTCCTGATTATCCTGCATGTTCCCTTAGCACTCCTGAGTCCCACAGCTTTTACTCAAAATTGGATTTCAGTGCCCAAGAAGAGGCCATCTGAGCATCCACTGTGTTCTATGGAATTCTGCTCTGCAGTCATACTAAATTGTGTCTTCACTGTAGCCTACCCACTTGCTGCAATAAGGTGAGTTCACTTGGACTTGTACACCAAGGAATAGCAACCCCTGCTTTACTCAAATTGAAACTCACAGACCAATAAACACATCCCATGGACCAATGCAATCATGCCTCCCTCATTCATTCATCCTGTCCCTTGCTGTCACTCCATGGTTTCCTCAATTTTTTGCAGGTCTGTGTGGGATTCCACCATCTGGATGATGGTGCTGGGGCTACCTATGGTCTCCTGCCTCACATCTCCTTATTCCTGTCTCCTCCCTCTCTTGACATTCCTCTCTACTCATGCCTTACTAGCTTGGTCAGAGGGGCACTGGACTGCCAAGCCAGCAGAGGTCCTGAAGTTGTGACAGCTCCAGGTTGTGTCAGACCCACCCCTCTGATTTCTCCTTTTGCAAGGCTCTGATCTTCCTCACTTGGCATGTGAGTGACCTGCAGATCTCTGGGTTCTCCCACATCTCCACCCTCACCAAGCCATTCTCATGGGTCATTTACATGTAGCTTCCAGGAGGTGGCAGGTAGATGGAGCTACCTGTGAGGGAGACAGAACTGGCATGTCAAACGCAGAGGCGGCTGTACACCCAGCATGTCCTGTAAAACTCTGTCAGGCTCCTGAGCTTTGAGACATGAAGACCTTCCTTCATTAGGAGCCTGTGTCCTAAGGAAAGGAAACCACGAATATAAAGACCTGGTCCTGCTGTTCAGGATCTTGTAGGGGTGGCAGTAAAAGTGGTAATAGTCTGAGGCCTGGAACACATGATCCAGTTGGTAAGGGAGCTAGCAATTCAGATGTCAGGTTGGGGAGAACAAAATCCAATCCTTGAATTAGGGACCTTAATATGACAGCAAGATTATTTTTCTCTAATTAATTGTATGTAATATTATTTGCTGATATTGACATGTAAACATACATACATACATACATACATACATACATATATACATACATGATTCAGAAGTTGGTTTTCTGCTTTCATCTTGGATTCTTGGGCTCAAAGTCCAGTTGAGTGTAAGGGCATTTACCCACTGAACCATCTTGGCAGTCTTTTTTCTTTAAAAGGAAAAACCATGAACCCACCAGCAGCTCAGCCTGGCGTGGCAACTGCAGCTTTCTTCCCTGTCTTGGCCTCTCCAGTACTGAGATTACAGGTGTGCCCCAGCATGGCTGTCTGAGCACTGCCTTCCAAAGCTGTGTTTCTTGCTGGTGCAGAGCCAGGGCTCCGTGGTCATGGTCTTTAGAGATCTGACCTAGGGACTGATCCTGCAGTTGTGGAACCTGGGTTCAGCTCCAATATCTGCTGGGCTCTAATGAGCTCAATGCATTGTGGTAACATTCAGCATGTTCTGAAACACTGTCAGAAGACTTGATCTCAGAGCTCAGTTCCTCTCCACATAGCGAGTATTTCTGTGGATAAATTCACATTCTAGACATCTTGTATTATTACTCAGTAGTAGACATAGGTGGTATCCCAGCTGCCCAGTGACCCTTAATGCAATTTTGTGTACATATGTCTAGATTTCTGCCCAGGGTCTGAGCAGGGGGAAGCAGCTCCATGCTGTTCCTGCAGACGCCACGAGGTGGCAGTGTGAGAGGCTCCTCCAGCTGAAGGTTCTGCTGCCTGTGCTGTTTCACCTCCCTCTCTCCTTATCTTGTTTGAGGAGGAGCAGCTACATCTGGATGCAGATGCCAAAATGCCAAAGACAGCCTTGGCCAGCAGGAAACACAAGTTAGGAGCATCCAAGCTCATCTAAGCTCATGCTTAGCTGGAAAGAGCATGTAATTTTCTATACAGTTTGGTTAGTAAAGGTAGGGAATAAAAGGATCGGAAGGGGAGGGGAGTGGAGGGAAAGAGGTAGGGAAGGAGGGGAGGGAAGGGGATGAAGGGAAGGGGAGGGGAGGGGAGAGGAGGGAGTAGAAGGGAGGGGAAGGGAGGGAAAAGGAAGGGAGGAGAAGGAAGGGAAGGGAAGGGGAGTGGAGGGGAGGGTAGGAAGGGAAGGGGAGGGAAATTATGGAGACTCCTCAGTTGGTCCCATGTTTTCCTGGTAAGCAATAGGACATGACTTTTCTCTAGAGAACCTAATGCCAGACGTTGCCAGGCATCGTGGCACAATCCTTGAACCCTAGCACTGGAGACTGAAGAAGACAGATCTCTGTGAGCTGGAGACCTGACAGGTGTATATAGCAAATTCTAAGATGGCCGGGATACAGAATAAGTAGCTATTTAAGCAATGAAACAAACCAAACAGCCAGGACTGTAGGGGATGCTTTTAATCCCAGTGCTGGGTAGGATGTGGGTAGGTAGTGTTTGTATTGGAAAAAAATTTATCAATATCTCTGTAACCTTCAAAAATTGTGTAATATAACCTTTATATTACGATTTAGTCAGGATGTGTTTTTCAAAGTGTATACTCAGTTAACTGTTTTAGATGCTTCTAGATCTCTATGGTGTTTTCTGTATGGGATTGTTTATCTGTTCTAAGTCCGGTGATGAAATTTGCTTTCTCAACTGCAGTTTCCATTTGGAAGCAGCAGAGCCAAACTGTTCTACCCAGAATAAAATTCAATCCTGGCAATAAAATTAGCTGTTATTTTATTAAGTATTGATGAAGGTAAAGCCTTATAAAACCATTTGGACTTTTATCTCCAGTGTTAGAGTTAATTGTAAAATATCTATTTTGCTGGCCACTTATAGCGAAATGGAGAAAAAGAAGTAATATTTGCCTATAAATTTATATAGTTCAATACTCTCCCTTATTCTCTCTGTCTCTCTGTCTCTGTCTGTGTCTCTGTATATCTGTGTCTCTCTCTGTCTCTCTGTCTCTCTTTCTCATTCTCTCTTTCACACACACACACACACACACACACACAAATGCAAGACACAAATTTTAAATTAGGCATAGTCAGAAAGAAATTTTTTTGTGAAATAAGTTAAGAAACACATAGACAGAAACACAAGTGAAGAAGCCAGAACTTCACTGCTGGGTTGCTTGGGGATTCTGGGGGCAGTGTACATTTTTCCCCAGTTTAGTTTAACACATTCTAAGTCTGTAAGCACTAGTGTTTGGATGTTGCCTGGGGAGGACAGAGCCTGCTGAAGCTTGATATTTGCACAGTTAACAAACCACAGCAGAGCTCTCCCTAATACCACTACTTCTGCCTCATCCCAATGACTCAGTATGTTTCTCCCAAGTTAATACAACTGGAAACTTGTGCTTCTGCGGGTATGGGACTCTGTCGACCTGTGAGGATTCAATCCCAACAATTTTGGCCACTGACAGTTGTTGAAAAGCTTTGTCTTTCAATTTCTCACTTGGATATTTGGCTATCTGTAATATGCTAGGGAAGGTGCAGCTGTCTTCCTCTTTGGGTATCTGTTGAGCTATTGGTGTTCTGCTGAGCCCTCGGTGTACTAGCAAGGTAGAAATTTACTGGGGATAGAAATTTCAGAGAACAAAAGAAAACCTAAACACATCTTTGGAGACTGAGACACATGGTAACGCCTCCTTGAGAGTAAGGCCAACAACTCTGGTAGATCATAACCTAGGTTAATGAATCCTGCATTGAGTGAGCCAGTAACTCTTGAACTTGTCAGAGGAAGCACATATGGCAATTGTATATTCCTTATTGGTTCCGTGCAAAGAGCTAACTGTCCTGTCCTGCCCAGGGGGCCCTCCCAGGAGGGACTATGGACCAGGGTCCGAGGCGTCCTGCCTGCAGGACACTCAGCTGCTGAGGAGGGGGAGCTGCAGATAATGGAAAGAATGACAGGAAACAAGAAATATCTGGGAGCAAGACGAAAAGTGCGATCAAGCTCCAATCAGCCTTTATTCCAAGTCCGTATATAAGCATTTAGGAAGGAAAGGGGCAGGGGCAGGAAGGTTACCAGAGGTCACCATAGAGCAGGAAGACACAGAGGGTGTGAAATTTCTCAGATCCACTTAATTGCAGCCAAGTATTTACACCGCTGTAAATCAGCATAACAAGCCTCAAGGTAGTGGGATATCTCAAGGTCTCTTTGGGGTCACAAGGTACTATAAACAGATCATCTAAACCTGCAGAGGGGAGGAATCAAAGGAATGTCTGCTGAAGCCTGGGACCCTCTGGCTCGCTGATTAAGAGCAAGGTCTTTAGGTTCAAACAAGGTCATTTGGTCTCCGGCAGTTCAGCGTGGGATGCTCTCAAAAATGGCCCTTCTCAATGTAGATGACTCCAGTCTCCACCATAAGGCTCAGAAAAGCCTACTGGGCCCCTCCCACTCTTGGGAGTTCTTTCTCACTTTCCCTTAATGAATTTACATTCATTGCTTTGGGGACCATCAATTCTACTGCAAACTTGCTATAGGAAAGAAAATCTGGTAGTTCATTCAAACATGTCTTGAGCCAGTCTAGGTCCAAATACAAATGAACAGAAACAAATAAACAAACAAAAAAACCCAAACTGGTCCCTTACTAGGCATTCTTCCACACAAACTCCCCGACTCATACCCAACCAAACTAAGAGTTTATAGTAGACACTAACAACCAAGCTTACCCTGCAAGGTGGTGAACCTGATAAGTTTAACGTAAACAGGATATGAAATGTGGAAATGAATCCATGCACGGTTTGTGTTGAGAAAAAGATAAACCAGAGCAGCAGAAAGAGGAGACCCACTGATGGTTAAGAGTGTACCCTCGTGATTACTCAGCTAAAAGGGAAGGAGAGTCGGCATTGTTGCCATGCACATGGGTTATAAGATGTACTCTGCATGCATCCAGGGAGCCACCCATTCTGGGCTCAGTACCAGCTTTGCGCAGTTGTAAAACACTCCATCTCACATTTGCTGCTCTGAGCCTCCTGGGCTCTCATGAAGTGAGGGTCCTCGTTCCTCATAGGAGCTTCCCAGCGAAGCTCACCAAGGGCCTAGAAAGGCTGTGGCTCTCAGAAAACGCACATCAGCTTCTCTGCTTTACCCTGTAGAGGTCAGAACAACTGATGCTGGCTGAGGGGGGATGATGAGGAAAGTCTGTCAGGTGTTCTGCCCCAGTGTAGGGCCACTCAACCTCCCTCCTATCCTGGTACCCTGGTCACTTACTCTGAGGGTCTCCTGACTGTCCACCAAAGTCCTTAATGAAATCCTTAGGGTCCTAAGTCTGGTTCTTGGCATCTGTCACAAACTAGGCCAACTACCCTTCCTCCACAGGACAGTTAAACCGAGAAGTATTAACAAAAATCAGAGAAAAGAGACAATTTTGTGGTGGCCACATTGGAAAGAAGAACCAAGAGACCCAGTCTTCTTTGGGGTCAAAACATGATGTTTAATTTGAAGTGATGGTGAAATGTAAATAGTTAATCAGTCCTGGTCATGATGTGGTCCTGCCCATTTCCAAAGTGTCTCAGTTAGGGTTTCATTGCTGTGAAGAGACACCATGACCAAGGCAACTCTTCTAAGAGCCCACATTTAATTGGGGCTGGCTGACAGTTTCAAAGGTTCAGTCCATTAATATCATGACAGGAAGCATGGCAGTGTCCAGGCAGACATGGTACTGTAGAAGGAATTGAGAATTCTGCTTCTTGACCTAACTGGAGCCAGGAGTAGACTGATATCCACACTGGGTGGAGCTTCAAGTCCACATCCACAGTGACATACTTCCTCCAACAAGGCCACATCCCTAACACTACCACTCCTTATTGCCCCGGCCTGCGGGGGTTCAGCGGGAACCTGGGGAGGGGGCGAAAGAATGGGGGACAAGAGACTCAAAGAAGGAGAGCAAGTCGTGCATTCTGATCAAGCTCTCAAAGTTCATTTCAGGACAGCAGCTTAATAAGACAGGCAAGCGGGAATGTTACCCATGGACCAAGGCCAACACACTATCATAACCGGCTTCCGGGAAATACCAGACGTTCTTTCAATTCCTAGGACCGGAGCAATTCCTGGGACCCGAGACCGCAAACGCCCTGTCCTTTCTTAACCTTGCACTTTAACTGACTAGGCTTCACAGAACAGCGGGTAATTCCATGGGTTTGGCTCCTGGTATCTCATGGGTTTGGCTCCTGGCACTTATGAACCAAGCAAATTCAAACCACCACATTCCACCTCCTGGCCCCCATAGGTTTCTTCAAACAAATGAGTCTATGGGGGCCATACCTAGGCATAGCATAATGCAAAATACATTTAGTATTTTAAAAACTTTAAAAAGTCTCATAATTTACAACAATCTCTACAATGTTAAAAGTCCAATATTCACAGTCTCTTCTGATATTCCTTTAATCTCTAAATGGTAATCTCTGATAAAATCAAAATAAAAACACAGATCATTTACTGTAGCATGTGAAGAACAATCCACAGTAATGCCAGCTACATGCCAGCAAGGGGTCTCACCAGCTCCCATGATTTCTGAAGCAACAATCCACCCAGTTTCCTGCGGTTAGCCTGCCAAGGCTTGCTATCACTGACAGTAAACCCCGGCCCCCTGAATTAAAACTCCAGAGGCTTGCAATTTATCAGCCATATATCTATCAGTAAGTCTTCAAACCCCAAAATGCCCACACAAAGAACTCAAAACTCAATTGATATAGATACAAGCTGTACACCTAGATTGGACAGATATGCCCTACCTTATTAAATCATCTATCTTAGAAATCCCCAATTACTTAGGACCATGTGGTTCTGGTTCATCTTCTTCCTTCATCTTCTCTCTATTTCTTCTCTGTCCATCTCTCTGTTCCTTCTCTAAGACTTTCAGCTCTGCCTCCTTTCTCTACTGCCCAATTCCAGGCTCTAGCCTTATCTGACTAATTAAGATTTCACCTGACCTCACCTGCATACAGACAGAAATCCACAACTTACCTCCAACATCATTCAGGATATACATTACCATTCCAAAATGTCATGGTGAGGAAATACTGGACCAAAGCAAGACAGAAAACCAGCTGAGCAAACTCCACACCTCCATGTCCAATGTCAAAGCACTCTTCAGATGTCCAATTCCTTTCATTCTTGCTGACTGTCGATGGCAGATCTAACAGCACCAACAAACTTCATTCTCTTAGGCTGGTTCCACTCCCTGTTAGCAGCTTTTCTTGGCAGGTATCTCATGGTTCTGACATCTCGGGGTATCCAGGGCAACTTCCACTTTACAGCTTCTTGTTCTAATATCTAGGATCAACACGTGATCTTCTGGGCTCCTCCAAAGGGCTTGGGTCTATTTTCCAGCTCTGCCCTCCTTAGCACTCTGGGCTCTTGTTGATTCCACTTCACTGCTGCTGCTGTTCTTGGTGACCATTCCATGGTACTGGCATCTCCAATACATTGGGGTCTTCCACTGCAACTAGGCTATAGACTCTCACAGGCTCCCTTCAGAGTGCCAAGCCTCAACTTCTTTGCATGACCACTTCAGTCCTGGGTCATCAATTGCAACTGAGGCTTCACCTTCACCAGTGGTGACTTTCCATGGCCTCTCACAGTGACAAGCCTCAGCTACTATCATTGACCACTTCATGCCTTCAAAGCCAGTACTATCTAGGTGGTTCTTACACATTACCAAGTCCAGCTGAAGTAGGAGGTACAACCTTGGTTGTCTCTGAAACACAGTTTCTTCCTGCTCCCAGAAAACACTTCCCAGAAGATTTCACCTCAGTGATTCATGCTGGTATCTTCTTAATCACCGCTAATTTTTTTTAATTTATTTTTATTTTTTGACAATTTATTTACATTTCCAATGTTTCCCCCTTTCTAGGTCTCCTCTTTGGAAACCCCTATCCCCTCCTCCTCCCCGCCTCTATGAGGGTATTCCACCTCCCACCCACCTGCCCATCCACTCCGGTATTCCCACCTTGACATTCCCCTTTACTGGGGCCTCTATCACCCTCAGGCCCAAGGGCCTCTCCTCCCCCTGATGGCCAACAAGGCCCTCCTCTGCCATATACGTAGTCTGAGCCATTGGTCCCTGTGTATTCTTTGGATGGTGGTCCAGCCTCCAGGAGGACAGGGGGAGGGGGGTCAGGCCAGTTGACACTGTTGCTCCCTCCATAGGGCTGCAAACTCCCTCAACTCCTTCAGTCCCTTCTCCCACTCCTCCATCTGAGACCTCACTCTCAGTCCAGAGGTTACTGTAAAGTGAAACTTGGGTATTCCGAACTTTTGGGCTAATATCCACTTATCAGTGAGTACATACCATGTTCGTTCTTTTGTGACTGAGTTACCTTGCTCAGGATGATATTTTCAAGTTCCATCCATTTGCCTGCAAATTTCATTAAGTCATTGTTTTTAATAGCTGAGTAGTACTCCATTGTGTAAATGTACCACATTTTCTGTATCCATTCCTCTGC
>JAPYYD010006671.1:0-10939 GCA_028551405.1 Uromys caudimaculatus
AGAGGAGACTCAGAAAAGGGGAAACATTGGAAATGTATATAAAGTATCAAAAATAAAAAAGGAGAAAAAAAAAAAAAAGAAAAGAAACACTCTAAATTAAAATATGGAAATGGGAAAACAAGCAAACAAAAAAAGAATATTGAGCATCTAGAGCTAAGATATTTCTCCCTGACAGCCTGCAAACAGCAATATATTGTCCACCTCTGTGCATGCCTTAGCCTCTCTAAGACCAGAAGGTAAACACTTCTGGAATATAAAAACAGCCCCTGGTTTCCACCAAAGCAAAAGCAGAGGATGGCAACAGAAGGCATTTGAGGTGATGCCAGAGCTCTCCTGCTGTTGGCTGTTCTTGTGATAGAACACCACAACAAGAGAAACATTAGGAGAAGAGGGCCTAGTGGTTTACAATGTCAGGTTATAGTCTCTTGTTTTAGACAAATCTAGGGAGTGGGGATGTGAAGCAATCAGTCCCATCCATAGTCAAGGACACAGAAGAACTGTACGCAAGCTTGTGCTCTGTTCATTTTCATACATTCTTGTACAGTCCAAGACCCAAACCCAGGCATGATGCCCGCTGCCCTTAGGCTATATCTTCATGTATAAATTAACATATTCAGCACAATCCCTGGAGAGGTGGCTTCAGGACAATTTAATATAGACAGCTTCTCAAGACTCACTTCCTAATGAACCGAGACTGTCAGGTTGACAGAACTATAGCCGTTGTGATGAACACCGATTGTTTAAAATCTAGCTGAAATACAAAATGCAAAGAAATAAAACAATGTGTTAAAGTACAAAAAAATAAATAAAGAAAGAAAGAAAGAAAAGAAACTAACTTTTGACACCACATTAAGTGTGAACTTTTTCATGTAGCAATTCTGAGACATCTTTTGTTTGTATAAACCCAATATTATTGTATTATGTTTCACTTTTCTGTTTTTGTTTGTTGTAGGTTTTGATACAAAACCTTACACTTTAGCACATGTTAGCATTAGACTTATCATTTCCAGTTTTATGGCTGTTGAGATTGGGCAAATATGCTGTCATGTTGTCATTTTAAAATAACATTATTTGTTGAAGATAATAGATTCTTAGAAATACAACTAGTACAGGACAAATAATATTCAGACAATAGAGTTTTAACCTAGTAGTGTGTATATAATTAATCAAAATATATAGTAAAATTAACAGAAACAAACTATTACATATTAATAACCAAATATTCATATTTAATTACTATTTAATTGACTATTATTTAATTAAAATATTTTACCAAGAACAATTTTTTTATTTTTATTTCTTAAATATTTATTATTTATTTATTTACATTTTATCTGTTGAACCCCTCCCAGACCCTCCCCACAGTTCCTTATCCCATTTGCCCTTCCCCTTGCCTCCAAGAGGGTGTTCATCCTCTCTCCGACCCTGATATCCCCCTTCCCTGGGGCCTCAAGTCTCTCCAGGATTAGATACATCTTCTCTCACTAAGGCCAGAAAATGCAGTCCTCTGCTGTATATGTGCTAGGGACCTCAGACCAATCCATGTAGGTTTCCTTGTTGAATGTCTCATTCTTAGGAAGCTCCCAGGGGTCTGGTTTGGTTGAGATTGCTGGTCTTCTATGGGGTCTCTCTTCTTTTCAGCTCCTTCAATCCTTCCTTCCTTCCTCCATAGGGTCTGAGACTTCAGTCCGATTGTTGGGTGCAAATATTCGCATGTGTCACAGTCAGCTACTTTGTAGGGACTCTCAGAAGACAGCCATGCTAGGTCTTGCCTAAAAGCGTATCATAGCCTCAGTAATAGTGTGAGAGTTTGGTGCCCCCCAACCTCATAAGATGGATCACAAGGTAGGCCAGTCACTGGATAGCCTTTCCTTCAGTCTCTTCTCCATTATTGTCCCTGCACTTCTCTTAGACAGGAACAATTCTGGGTCAGAAATTTTGGCTATGAGTTGGTAACCCTGTCCCTCCATTTGGGGCTCTGTCTATGTACTGGAGGTGGACATTTTGAGTTCCCCTTCCCCACTGTTGGCATTTTGGCTAAGGTCACCACCATCAAATCATGAAAGTTTCTCAAATCCAAGGTCTCTGGGACTTTCTAAAGGGCCCACCCACTGCCCACTTCCAGAAGCTGCAAATGTCCATTCATTCTCTTGGCCCTCTGGGATTCTCCCTTGACCCCACCCCATTCTAATCCTAATCCCCCTTTTCCCTCCCTCTCCCTTCTACCATACAGGTTCCTCCCTCCTACACCCTCCTGTGATCATTTAATGTTTCTCATTCTAAGCAGGATGAAGCATCTCAAGGGCCTTCCTTCTTAAACTTCTTATGGTATGTGGGTTGTATCTTGGGTATTTTGTATTTTTTGGCTAATAACCACTTGTCAGTTAGTACATACCAGGCACAACTTTTTTGGGTTGGGGTTACCTCATTTAATATGACATTTTCTAATTTCATCCATCTACCTGCAAAATTCATAATATTCTCATTCTAAATAGCTAAATAGTATTCTGTTGTGTAAATGAACCACATTTTTTGCATGATTCTTTGGTTGAGGGACATCTGAGTTGTTTCCAGCTTCTGGATATTACAAATAAGGCTGTCATGGACATAGTGAAACAGTCTTTATGGTATGGTGGGGCATCTTTTGGGTATATTCCCAATAGCGGTATAGCTGGGTCTTCAGGTAGAACTATTTCCAATTTTTTGAGGAACCACCAGATTCATTTTCAGAGTGATTGAACCATTTTGCAGTTCCACCAGCAATGGAGGAGTGTTATTTCTCTACATCCTTGGCAGCATATGCTGTCACTTGAGTTTTTAATCTTAGATATTTTATTGTTATAAGATGGAAATTTAGGGGTCTTTTAGATTTGCATTCTCTGATGACAAAGGATGTTGTATATTTATTTATGTGCTTCTCAGCCATTTGAGATTCCTCTGTTGTGAATTCTCTGTTTAGCTATATACCCCATATTTATAATTAGGCTATTAGGTATTTTTGGAGTCTAACTTCTTAAGTTCTTTATATATTTTTGATAGTAGCCATCTATTGGATATAGGGTTTGTGAAGATCTTTTCCCAATCTGTAGGTTGCTGATTTGTCCTATTGACAGTGTCCTTTGCCTTACAGTTGCTTTTCAGTTTCATGAGGTCCCATTTATCATTTCTTGATCTTAGAACCTGAGCCATTAGTGTTCTATTCAGGAAATTTCCCCCTGTGCCAATCAGTTCAAGGTTCTTTCCCACTTTCTCTTCTATTAGAGTCAGTGTATCTGTTTTTATGTTGAGGTCCTTGATCCACTTGGACCTGAGCTTTGTGCAAGGTAATAAATAGGGATCTATTTTCATTCTTCTATATGCCGACTGCTAGTTTGACTAGCACGATTTATTGAAGATGTTTTCTTATTTCCACTGCATTACTTTGGTTTCTTTGTCAAAGATCAAATGTCCATAGGCATGTGGGTTTATAACTAGGTCTTTGATTCTATTCCATTGATCAACCTCTCAGTTATTGTACCAATACCATGCAGACTTTATCACAAACTACCTTGTATTCCTGCTTTAGGTCAAGGACGGTGATTGCTCCAGAAGATCTTGTATTGTTGATAATTGTTTTAGATAACCTGGGTTTTTTTTTGTTTTTTCATATGAAGCTGAGAATCCCTTTTTCCATGTCTGTGAAGAACTGTGATGGAATTTTAATGAGAATTGCTTTGAAATTGAATTTGTAGATTGCTTTTGGTAAGATGGCCATTTTCACTATGCTAATCCTACCAATCTAAGAGCATGGGAGATTTTTCCATATTCTGAAGTCTTCTTCGATTTCTTTCTTCAGAGATATGAAGTTCTTGTGATATATATCTTTAACTTGCTTGGTACGAGTTACACCAAATACTTTGTACTATTTGTGGCTATGGTGAAGGGTTTCGTTTCCCTAATTTCTTTCTCAGCCTGTTTGTCATTTCTACAAAGGAAGGCTACTTTCTTTGAGTTAATTTTATCTTCTGCCATTTTGCTGAAGTTGTTTGTCCGCTGGAGGAGTTCTCTGGTGCAGTTTTTGAGGTTTCTTATGTATACTGTCATATCATCTGTAAATAGTGATATTTTTCCTTCTTCCTTTGTAAATTGTATTCCCTTGATCTTCTTCTGTTTTCCAATTGCACTAGCTAGAACTTCAAATACTATACTGAATAGATAGGGAGAGAGTGGGCAGCCTTGTCTTGCCCCTAATTTTAATGAAAGTGCTTCTAGTTTCTCTCCATTTAACTTGATGTTAGCTGTTGGGACACTACATATTAATTTTATTAGGTTGGGGCATGTATCATGAATTACAGATCTTTCCAATATGTTTAACCTAAAGAGGAGCTGTATATTGTCTAAGGCTTTTTCACCATCTAATTTTGATGATCATGTAACTTTTTTCTTGAGTTTTTTTTTTTAATTAGCTTATTACATTGATCGATTTTAATACATTGAACCATCCCTACATCCTTGAGATAAAGACTACATTATTATACTCAAAGATGTTTTCATTTGTTCTTGGATTTGGATTGTGAGAATTTTATTGAATATTTTGCCTCAATATTCATAAGCAAAATTGGTCTAAAATTCTCTTTCTTTATTGGCTATTGATATGGTTTGGGTATTAGAGTAACTATGGCTACATGAATAGGATGAATTAGGTAGTGTTCTTTCTGTTTATATTTTGCAGAATACTTTGAGGAGTATTGGTGTTAGCTCTTCTAAGGTATGGTAGAATTCTGCACTAAAATCATCTGGCCCTAGACTTTTTTTGTTAAGAGGTTTTTAATGACTATGATCATTTCTGTATTGGTTTTGGGAATTTTTAGAAAGTTAATCTGATTTGATTTAACTTTGTTACATTATATCTGTCTAGAAAGTCATCCATTTCATGTAAAATTCCCATTTTGTTAAGTATAGGTTATTGTAGTAAGATTTGATGATTTTTTAATTTTCTAAGTTCATTTTCTCAAAGAACCAGCTCTTGGTTTTGTTCATTCTTTGTTTGTAACTGGTTGATCTCATTTGAGTTTGAATATTTCCTCTCATATACTCCTCTTGGGTGTATTTGATTCTTTCTGGTCTAAAGTTTTCAGGTGTGCTGTTAAGTTGCTGGTATGGGATTTCTCCATTTTCTTTATTAAGGCACCCAGTGCTATGAATTTTCCTCTTAACATTGCTTTCATTATATTCCACAAGTTTGGGTATGCTGTGTCTTCATTTCATTGAATTTTATAGTCTTTAATTTCTCTCCTTATAACTTCCTTGACCAAGTTATCATCATGTAGAGAGTTGTTCAAGTTCCATGAGTATGTTGGTTTTCGTTGATGTTGAAGTCCAGACTTACTTAGTCCCTGGTGATCTGATAAGATGCATGGGATTATTTCAATCTTCTTGCATCTGTTGAGGCTTTTTTTGCGTCTGATTTTATGGTCAATTTTGGAGAAGATACCAAGAGTTGCTAAGAAGAAGGTATATTCTTTTGTTTTAGGGTAAAATGTTCTGTATATATCTGTTAAATCCATTTGGTTCACAACTTCTGTTAGGTTCACTGTCTCTCTTTAGTTTCTGTTTACATGATCTGTGCCTTATTGTGTGAGGTTCAACGTTTTCTTTGAGCTTCAGCAACATTACTTTTACAAATGTGGTTCCCCTTGTCTTTGGGGTGTATATTTTAAGAATTGAGAGTTCATTTTGTTGGATTTTTCTTTTAACAAGTTTGTAGTGTCCTTCTCCATTTTTTGATAAATTTTTGTTTAAAGTCAATTTTGTTGGACATTAAAATAACTACTCCAGCTTATTTCTTGAGACATTTACTTAAAAAAAAAAAAAAAAAACTTTTCCAGCCCTTTACTCTGTGGTAGTTTCTGTCTTTGTCATTGAGGTGTGTTTCTTGTATGCAGCAAAATGCTGTATCCTGTTTATATATCCAATCTGTTAGCTTATCTCTTTTTCTTGGAGAATTGAGTCCACTTATGTTGAGAAAAATTACATTTTTTATTATGAGTGACAGAAATAAAAAGTATAATTGGTTCCCATCATTACTGTCATTATAGAAATGGCTTTAAGAGAAAATTGGTTAGATGTATATTATTGTTTCCTTCTTTTCAAGTAGTATATACAATACTGAGAGGTAGGGATGAGGTTTTTCAGCCTATGTTGTCTGTTCTTATTACTTTTGCTCTCCTGCTTATATAGGGATGAAATCTGGTCAATTGGTATTTTGCACTTGTAAAATAAATGTGCATCTCAATAGTCTATTATTCAAATGAAATTTTTACATTTATATTCAGAATTATTTAGAGAAAATTTGCAGTATAGTTGACAGTAGAGAAATGTTAGGCACTTGAGCTTGAAGCTAAAAATAGCATACTTATATTTCACTCCTACACACAAGGCTCAGGGACCATCTTGGAAGAGGAGTTGAAAGAGTGTAAGATGCAGACTTTAGAGAAGACTATGACTAAATTCTACTTCCAGGTCATGCAGTACTTTCAGCTACTGCATTCATGAAATAATAGTCATTGTGCTTGACACACAAGATCTCCCAATATTCAAGCCTATAATTATTCCAGCATGGTTGGCAGAGCAGGTAATGAGTTCCTATCCTTACCTCAGTAACTCTTGACAACTAATTGTTTCTGGAAGAGGCAACCAGTTGGACTTAAGGGTTCAGCTGCTGTCAAATGAACTTTGCTCCAGTTGATGACTGGATATATCCATGATTATATGGGCAACTAATTTGGGATATATGTGCTATCGAATAAATGGAAAAAAGATGTATATATGTAAGAGGAAAAGAAATGGGTAATGGAATTTTGCAGAACTGAGGAAAATTGGAAGGAAGAGTTGGGGGTAAATATGACCAATAAGCATTATGTTCATTTTTTATATTCTCAAATATTTTTATACAATATATTAAAATTTTGTTCTAGCCCCAGAGTGCAGGAGTCAACTCTAGTTTTAAAACCAGTTCTGTTCTCTACTCAGCTAATACCAGCCATGTCCTGCACTTGCCTGACTCTTCTTTTTACTTTCAACATAACAAATGCCACTGTATCCTTCATCAAGGAGTTCTTTGCCAGTAGAGTGGCCATTAGAATCTCCAAGATGGTGGTAGCACCCATCAAGTGGATCAAGTAACTATTGTAGGTGCAGCATGCCAGCAAGCAAATCACTGCAGAAAAGCAATACAAGGGTATTATAGACTGTATGGTTTGTATCCCCAAGGAACAGGGAGACCTGTCCTTCTGGTATAGTAATCTGGCCAATGTCATCAGATACTTTCCCACCGAGGCTCTCACCTTTGCATTCAAAGATAAATACAAGCAGATTGTTCTGGATGGTTGGACAAGAGGAACCAGTTTTGGGAATCCTTTGCAGGGAACCTGGCATTAGGTGGTGACGCTGAGGCCATATCCTTGTGCTTTCCTCCTGATTCAAATCAATCCTCTTGATTTTGCCATACCTGTCTAGCAGCTGATGTGGGCAAAGTTGGAGATGATAGAGAATTCAAAAGCCTTGAGAACTGCCTGGTTAAGATTCCAAGCTGCCTACTTTGTCATCTATGACACTGCAAAGGGAATGTTGTCAGATCCCAAGAATACTTACAATTCATCAGCTGGATGATTGCGTTGTCTGTCACTGCTGTTGCTGGCCTGGCTTTCTATCCTTTTGACATGGTTCAACTTTGTATGATGATGCAGCAGGTATGCAAAGGAATGGATACACACACACACACACAGAGAGAGAGAGAGAGAGAGAGACAGACAGACAGACACACAGAGGCAGGCATACACACTTGATGCTGGAGAATAAAGCAAGAAAGCTTTTATTTTTTCCCCCAAGGATGTGCATGGTCCAATGTTCTCAGAGGCATGTGTAGTGCCTTTATGTTTGTCTTGTATCATGAGATCAAGAAGTACACATAATTATGTCCTAGGTGTTCTCCCCTAGAACGGGCATATTGTATAATATACCATATCTTGAACATCTCTGGAAAGATTCTATGGGCTTATCTGTTTTTTCAATTGCAAATGCAAGTAGTCATTTTCTACTCTGGTGTATTTCTGCAAATAAATCCTTATCTTTGTTCCAAAGTAATCACACTCTTACATAAGGTGACCTGTAGCTAGTGCTTATTAGGAACAATATTGCCTTTATATCCCACAACTATTAGAAGAATGTCAACAGCGACAATCAAACAATCTAACAGCAATTTCTGAAGGCATTCACACTCTCAGGTTTCTGGCAGATCTGTTGGCTCATTAAGTCTCAATGAGATGTTTTGTAGGCAAATGAAAGTAATTCAATTTAAAGGCTCTTGAGCAAAATATGTTCCTTAGCTCAATTGGCTAATTATCTATAAGCATGTGGAAAACTGGACATCTCCCAAACAAAAAGCAATTCTAAATCATTTCAACTGAAGTTCTTCAACTCATAATACAAAAACGTTGAAGCTCTAAACACACACAAAAAGTTATCTCCAAATGTTTCATCTAAATACACGCTTTAGGTATATGTTCTCATCTTAAGCTCATTTGGAAGCTTATGTTACTTATTAAAATATTATAATCCAACCTTTAATACCGTGTCACTCAAATGATAAATGCGTTTAAAGTTGTGGCTTATATCTTTGCAATTACTATAGTCAAGAGTCAGCGCTTTATGTAGAGATATACAGACATAAACTAAATCATTTATTCTCTTAGCAGGTAGTTGAATTCTACCATTAATTGGAGCTTTTAGTTGTATTAATAGACCATTGTGACTAAACATCACATAATGACCAATGCAATATACATCCATGTGTTTATCATTAAGCTATAAAACTGTTAATTTTCAAAGTTTTAAATTATTCAAAGTTAAAGACACAGCTTATTTATTAGGCAGGATAAAATCTTATGATATTTGTGTATAGGCTGTATGTTTCAAATGAATATTAAAAATGCTTAAAAGAAATAGAAGATAAATACATAAAGATTAATGTTTCTTATATTTTCCTACTTCATTATTTGATGTTTATCTATAGAAATTATTGAAGTTATCTGTGGCAATTAAATAAATAAAACAACTTTTCAAATAGCACCATTATCAAATGTGTCTTTCAAAAGAATGCAAAAGTTTTTCTTGAATACCAAAAATAATATTTTTGTATCCTCAGTTTTTCCTTAAAATTCAAGCAAAGAATATAAATGATTTTATCGACATTAGTTTTTCACAATTTGTGAATATTCACACACACACACACACACACACACACACACACAGAGACACACACACACAAGCTGTATTGCATTTCCCCACATCAACCGTTCTGTTTTTGATTGCCACAGCTTATCTGACCTCTCGCCTGAGTTTCTCAGGTTTAAAGATGATAAGATCAAAATGCCAGCTTCCACATTTTCAAGAGTTCTATCTTTTGCCATTAGTGTTTGATCTATTTCAATGTTGAATTATGTTTGGATTTGTTTATTAGAATTAGGTTTACACAGTAGGAAGTGGATATAACCTGTCATATTTCATTGGCACAATAAATGACAAAACTTTTGAATCTATTTATTTTTTATATTTCTGTGGAAATGTGCATTACTTTCTGAGAGGTTAATTTTCAATAAATAAAATTTTAAGACACATGTATAGTATTTCCGAGGTTTTAAAACATGTCACAGTAGTAAAATGTTATGCACCATTTTCTTTTCTAAAGTGTACAGGAAGTTCTAGCTTAGGAAGAGTGGCAGGATTTAAGTATGTAGGACTATAAACAGCAATGCATCACCCACTACATATTAAGAAATTAATGCCCTTCCAATAAATATACAAATCATTTACATATGCCACACTAATCCTTAACAAGCTCCAGTGAAGGGGAACTGTTCCCCCCACCCCTTTCAGATAACAAAATCAATGTTAGTTCAATTTTAAAAGTCAGTGAATAAAGAACAGGTCTACTTAAACTGTGTAATACTATTCAAACTAGACTTTCAGACCAAGCTTACCTACCTCCAAAGTCTTTTGCTTAAAGATAATCTTGACACTCTTCAATAATTTGTTCTACCTTTTTAAAATTTGCATCAAAATTATTAGTTATCTTTATTCAAATTTTTTGGTAAACTATGTATATGTGCATGTGCAGAATGTTTTATAATCCCACGTTTTACATGATTTGAACACATATATTTTTTGTGTTTTTTCACCCTGTGCATCCTGCTAAATATACACTTTAACAAAATTAATTTATCCAGCAGATCTCCTTGGCTCAGCCCTTTAATATTTATGCCATGGTGGTATACTTCATGCTTTTAACAAGTCTATGGTACTGAATAGAAATAAACTTAATTTTATTAATTTATACATCAGTGAATTTCAGTACCTAAGTAACAAGTGAATAGTTTCAAATTCAGGAGTTATATTTAATTTGAAATAATAATATATACTATTCTAGACAAAGATCTGTATTAGCTTTAATGCATACATTATGTATTAAGGAGTAAACAATTTAAAAACATTAACTTAATAGATTTACTGCACACTGAAAGCAGTGCTAAAAGGAAAACTCATAGCTTTGAGTGCCTCCAAAAAAAAACTGGAGAGAGCATACACTAGCAGCTTAAAAACACACCTGAAAGCCCTAGAACAAAAAGAAGCTAATATACCCAGGAGGAGTAGAAGGCAGGAAATAATCAAACTCAGGGCTGAAATCAACCGAGTATGAGCAAGAAGAACTATACAAAGAATCAACAAAACCAGGAGTTGGTTCTTTGAGAAAATCAACAAGATAGATAAACCCCTAGCCAGACTAACCAGAGGGCACAGAGACAGAATCCAAATTAACAAAATTAGAAATGAAAAGGGAGACATAACAACAGATCCTGAGGAAATTCAAAAAATCATCAGATCCTACTACAAAAGCCTATAC
>JAPYYD010006672.1:0-10937 GCA_028551405.1 Uromys caudimaculatus
TGTGTGTGTGTATGTCTCTGTGTGTGTATACACATATATGTATACATATGTATATATATATGTAAATTGCTTCCAAATATTTGTGAATTTATTCATCTTAAAATGTTTCTTTTTTCTATCCACATCTAGTATGTGCAATAGAAGTTTGCTTGTTGTCCTAGGAAATCCAAATTTTTTTTTTGTTTGTTTTTTTGTTTTTTTGTTTTTGTTTTTCGAAACAGGGTTTCTCTGTGTAGCCTTGTCTGTCCTGGAACTCACTCTGTAGACCAGGCTGGCCTCGAACTCAGAAATCCACCTGCCTCTGCCTCCCGAGTGCTGGGATTAAAGGTGTGTGCCACCACCACCCGGCTTGGAAATCCAAATATTTAAGAAGAAATTTTTTGTATCTTCCATGAAATGAGGAGACATTTAGCAGAGAACTTAGAAATCTAAGTATTCTTCCTCCTGGACGTACACAGCTCTTTGTCAGGTAGTTATAAAGTTATCCTTATGAAGAGGCAGAGTTCATTTCTTTGTCTAGATCCTATGTTTAACTATGTATTTTGCTTCATCAAGCTGGAAGTTATCAATAACGATTCATGAATTGGCTTCAAACACAAATATAGACTTAGACAATAAAGCAGATACATGGGCAGATCTATTGGAAATCTCATAGTAGAGAAAAGTGGTGAACTGAGAGAGAAATTTTTTCTTTTTTCTTTTTTCTTGGTTATTTTATTTATTTACATCTCAAAGGTTATCCCCCTTCCCAGTTTCCCTTCCATAAGCCCCCTATCCCCTCCTCCTTCCCCCTGCCTCTATGAGGGTGCTCCCTCACCTGCCCACCCACTCCTGCCTTAAGTTGAGAAACCCAAGAAACATATAGGCAGCTGAAATAGAGTACACAGTGGGAGTTAAGCAAAAGAAAATAGTATTTCTACTTCCATTCATACACCTTTCCCTCAATAATAGTTAAGATAGTTTGTGTGTGAGAAACTCATGAAGAATCCATGGGTAGGCCATCAGATGATAGCCACGGGAACCCGTAGAACCAAGTGAGGTTATCTGAGGCCAGAAAAAATGTGTAGCTTAGTTCCAACTAAACTATCTCCCTATAGGCCTTAATAAAAAGACTTAGTGTTGTAGACTACTGATGCATTCTTCCCATTTGGTCTCAGCATTACTGTGTCAACAGACCTCTGATAAAGATGAAAGGATAAAACTAAATGTGAGATCTTCTTTCTCCTGTTTACACATGGAGTGTCATAGCCAAGAGTCATCCCTGAGAGAAACAACATGCCCGCGTCCTTGTGCTTATGATGTACCAAGAGAAAACCAATTTACTAGGCATGAAGAGAGAGTTTTGGAATAACTTTTGCTGGCCAAATACAGATCCACATGACATTTAGATTTAAAGGTGATAAAGATTTTTGTTTGTGTTCAGTGAAGAA
Organism: Uromys caudimaculatus; assembly: GCA_028551405.1. Lineage (NCBI taxonomy): Eukaryota > Metazoa > Chordata > Mammalia > Rodentia > Muridae > Uromys > Uromys caudimaculatus. Next base: position 1,431 of record JAPYYD010006672.1, read on the forward strand.
ATTATTTGTGTTGATTTGCAAACATTTGAATTGATATCAAGTTGCTTATTTGATTTTTTAACCTTATTCTTTCAGAACATAAACAATCATTTTCGGGCATCAGAAGATAAAAATATCTTTCTATATATTTATAGCCTGTGTTATGAAGGTAGGATGCTGGGCATCTCAGGACAGGGAAACAGAAGACGATGAGGTAATGAGGACTATGAAGTGCAGAGGTTATATATGTGTTTAAATTGGTGAGTTCATTTTTGTCTCGCAGAATACTAAGTAATATGTTTATATGGGTATATGCATGTATTGAAATTACATTAATTTACACACAGCATGTATCTACATATATATATTACAATTATATAATGCATGTGCGAGTAAACTCTATAGTATTCTGAGACTATATATTCTTTTTACTTTTCTTATTGCAATTAGAAGGCATTCAAATGACATGGGAATATTTAAATAAATACTGAAAGTTACTTAACATGAGTAAATTCGAAGAATAATGAGATATCACACTCAACTTAGAATAGCTGTTATAAAAATTTATATATGATGATGTAGAGAAAAGAACTTTTTAACTCCTTTGGAAAATGTAAATAAACACAGTAATTATAGCTATTTTAGTTACTTGTTGCTGTGAAAAAAATATCTGAAAAAAGCCAAGGAAAGGAAGAATTATTTTGGCTCACAGTCTGAGGGTACATCTTTGTATAGAAGATATAATGGCAGGATCTTGAGACATCTGATGTTGTTGTAGCGGCAGTCAGAAAGCAGAACGAGGTGAATGCCTGGGTTCAGCTAGTATTCTCTTCCTTATGCTGTCTGGGACCCCAGTTTACGGAATGGTACTGCCCATCTCAAAGAGATAGTCCCCACAGGCATGTCTGTTTTTCTCTTTGGTTATTCTATCTCCTGTCAAGTTAACAATGGATAATAACCATCGCAATGACAAATTCAATGTAGGCTCCTTAAAATTTAAAAATAAACCTATGTATTAACCTAAAATCTCACTACTGAATGTATATCCAGAGAAAATACAGTCAGCATGTTCAAGATATATCTTCTCCCTGTCTTTATTGCAGCACTATTCAAAACAACATACATATTCAACAAATGTCTGAATGTTTATTAAAAACTGGAGTAGGAACATTGTGGATAATTATTTTAATGTTATTTTCAAATACCTTTCTTGTGCTCTTTAGTTCTAGGTCTCTTTTGCACATTCTTAATTCTTAATTTCTCTTTGCCCCACTCACACAAATTTTCACAGTGTCAGTCACTCTTTCAGAAAGGACTATACAATAGCAATAAGCTATAAGATATCAAGTGAGCATTTTCGCTCTCCTTAGTAAGTTTAAAGTATTTATTTAATTTTTATGCTACATTTTTCTCTGAACACAAGAATAACAGTCATTTAACATATGTGATACTTAAATGATTTCCAAGTATTTAGTCAGTATTTGATTCTTCTGAACCCTGAAATGGGAAAGTTTACTATTAGACAACCATATTGACCCTACTTCCTTAACACAAATAAAGAAAATGAAGTTCAAAACAACTTAAATAATATAAATTTCATCTCAGGATTATTAGATAAAAAGTAGAGTCTAGGATTCTGATGTTACCGCTAGTGCTTACCCTTTTCTCATCTACTCTGATGTGTACATTTTGAGAATTGGGAAAATATTTTGGGACTTCATTCTCTCTGGAAATTAAGCTTATGATCAAAGATAGTAATAAGAGAACTTCAGATCCTTTAGATTCTCTTGAGTGGTGACAGGGACATATTTTTGTAAGTAAGTATGTGTACAGGTGACATCTGCTGATTTGGAAGGCGCCACAGTTATAGATGAATTATCACATTACCTGATGGGGAGAATTGTGATTCAGAAAGATTCCAACTTCACTGATATGGCTAAACCATAAGCATGCATTGGGACAATACTAGAAAAACTAGAGCATAAACTCATGTGTTAGGATCAACAGGCAAAACACTGATGGTTTTAGGAACTGGTGAACCTGACACTGGTAAAATATCACTTAATTCTTGCCCTGTTGTCAAGCATGGATGTCTGTCTTCTAGGAGGTTCCATATACAGCCAGCATTTGGATTTGACTTAACCAAAGCCTTATCCTTTGTCTTCCTCTCCCAGGTAGTTTTTGAGATAACTCCTCTTTAGTAATGTAACTGTCCAATATTTTAGTATAACACTATGACAATAACTTGCTATTTATACAAGTCACACAAAACCTGCTCTTACTGGTTGCAAATTTTCTATGGTCCTTTAAAATTTATTATAGTTTCTGGGTCACCAAAAACCTTAAACACTTTCTCTACACAAAACAAACCACCCAAACCCCAGATTTCTTCAAAATTCTCAATTTAGCTCAATGGTTCTCTTTTGAGTTTTCAAAATAATGAATTAATCATTACTTGCTGCATTTGTCCCCCAGTTTATATGTGGAAACTCTGATTTCCAGTATGTGAGACTGTGTTTGCTTTAGGACAAAAAGTCATCTAAGTTGAAAATGAATGGTGTTATGAATAAGATTTTATCTAAGTTTAAATGAATGGTTTTTTGAATGAGATTTTATCTAAGTTTAAAATGAATGGTCTTTTGAATGAGATCTTTTCCATTCTGATTGGTGTCATTTTAAGAAAAAGAAACTTTAGATATACTTGGAGATGATGAAGTCTGTGTATGAGCATAGTAACAGGCAACTCAACTCAAAGCAGAGACATGTGCACCAATGCCTTGCTCATCAATATCAAGTTTCCAAACCTGTTACAAAATCAAGTTCTTTTCCATATCTAATCTGTGATATTTTGTTATGAAAACCTCACAGTACTACCACATTAATATTGTATATAACTTCATTGTTACTAATGTACATACTTATTTTTGTAGTTCTATAGGTCCATTCTTTATCTCATTATTGCAGTTAACCTTGGTATTTCAACCCTAGTTTATCCCTATTACAATATCTCCACTTTAAAATCCTTTGGTACATTAATTGCAAATGATCCCACAGATCCTGGGGAGAAGTGAAACAACCAACTCTTCCAGATCATAGCCAGCATCCTAATTTTCTTAGGGTCTCCAAAGACAGTGTGGCCCCCAATCAGCTGGAAGTAGTATCAAGAACACAGCAACCCCACTCTTGTCCCACACAAACCCTTTTCTCGTTCCTCATTTTTAATTAAACAAAAAGTTGTCTAGTCTCAGTGGGAGAGGAAACTTGAAGTGCCAGGGTGTGGTACCCCCACCCACGTAGAGGAGGAGGGGAGGGGGAAGGGGAAGGATTGTGGGAGTGCGTGACCCGGAGGGTGCAGTGTGTGGGATGTAAAATGAATAAGTAAAAATAAATTAATTAATTGATTAATTACTTTTTAAAAATGGGAGCAATGTTGGCTTATGGGCAATCCTGCTAGGCTCCTTCTGAGGACCTAACCATGGCTTACATCATCATCTGCTGCCTCTTCCTGGAACGACCCAGGCTCAACAACTTATAAAAGGACTGTTCGCCACCCGAGCACCTTAAGTTCCCCCTTTTTCTTTCTGTCTCCACTTGTTTCCAGCCCTTGCTTTCAGTTCTTTCTGATCAGTGCCCCCCTTCTCTGCCATCATGGCTCTGCTCCTGTTTGTCTGCCTCTACCCCTTCTCTAGGCCCCCTTTTGATGGAAAAATTCCTTTTGCACATTAATCTATTAAAGTGTTCTTAAGTGGTCATTGTGAAATTTAAAAATATGATATTTTAAAATACAATTTCATATTTAAAAATACAGCTTAAAAACATCCATTCTAGATCTAGAAAATTTAAGATAGTAAGGCCATAGATATCTCACTGATTAAGAATAATTCCTTCTTTTGCAGAAGATCTAGTTTGGATACAAGCATTACATCAAGTGTCACAAAATTGTATCTTCAGTTTAATAGAATACTTAGCATCCACATGAACTGTGGATCTTAAGATATCATATGATTTTTAGGCATCAAAAAAAGTCTCAAGTTAGATATGAGTAAATATCACTGCCATTTATTTAATGCTAATATTTAGAAACTATTAGTAATTTCATCATAGCATTAACTTTGTATATATTTTTAATTTTGGAGAATGTAATGTAATCATATAATTTCTTCCTTCCTTTACCTGCTTTTAAGCCTCCCATCTATTTTTAAGAGAGATAAAGCACATGCATTTAAAATCACATTTATTTTAATCAGATATTTAAAAGTATTCAGACATATACAGATTTCAGTTCCATAATTACCGTATTAACTTGTGGCTCATATAAAAATAGTTTCTATAAAGTGCATTGTTTCATATTTAACAAAATGAGAAATACCCACTCAAAAACCTCCACTCTAGATATTATAGAGACAGTAGTAGTTCCCAAATGTAGTTTGAAAATAGCACTATTCAACTCTCCATTGACATAGCTGTAAGTCCATAGCTGTGGTGAGACTATCAACATCTCTTTGAAAACTGAAGTAGTAAAGACATTATTTTCCTACCACGTAACTCAAGATGACAAAAATGAGCACTGCATCTGTTGTTTGGCATTTTGAGAGATCCCATGATTGTTTATTGTATACTGCTGTTGTGTTCTGCAGAAAGCAGAGCCTGTGTTAATCTCTGGACTGTCTAGTAACACTCCAGTGGCTATTAGATAGCTACGACTTTCTAACTTTCTGAGTTCTTTCTTATTAACAAATGTGAGAAATTGAGATAAGAAAGGAGCCTGAGGTTGAAGTTTTCCTCTCTTAGGAACACATCTTTTAGCTGTTATGGGTTTAGCCAACTTTTAATATTTTAATGAAGGCTTTTTATGTGTCTTTGCTGCTTAATATTGCAAATTAAGGTCTATTCTCCTGATATGCACATGTAACTCCATTATGCACCATTAAGAGGGGTGTGGGAGAAAAGCGTCTATCTACATAGAGCAGCACATGCTTTAAGCACAGAAGGTCAACAATCACCTTTTGAGTAAGCAAGGCTACTTAATGAGAACTTGACTGCTTCAGTGAAAGTGTTTCACATTTTAGTCAAAGCACCAGGATTGGATAATGATTAGTTTCAATGTGCTCTTAGTAAAAATAATCCTATAGTTATTCTAATTTCATTCTCCAGTCTCCATTCAAAAGAACAGCACTTGTAATTTATGGTACGAAGGTTACCACAGGAATTTTTCAATGCACATTTAAATTTCATCAGTTAAACTAACTTGGTTGACTATTATACTTTTTAAAAATCAGGTTCCCGGGATCTGAATTATTTAGTTTTCTCACTAAGGCTCAGTAGTCTATCATCAAGAAAGAAATTCTTAAAATACAAGGAAGAACTTCTTCCAGAAGCTAATGGATGATTAAATGAATAAATAAGTAGAGGCTTAAATATTGTTTAAAGAAGAAATAGTTCATCAATATATTGTTATCTTTAACAGCCGATTAAATAATAGAAAGAAGCAAGACAGCACTTGAACAAACCAAATGTATGTATTTAGTTTGAAAATATCCAGACATATTTCAAAGCCAATTGTTTACTGATTTAATGGTGTCTCTGCAGTTTTGAAAGAGGTGCTCATCTGAATACACTAGGAAAGTATTTGTGATCTTTCATGTGAAGAGACCACATGCCTTATGTGATTTCTTATGTAATTAAGGGAAGCTGTGACAACTCTACCTTAAAAATGAACAGTTAACACCATGTCTAGAATAGAAGTTATCTTAGAGGAAACCCATGAGGATGGTAATAAAATGCATGAATAAAGTATTTTGAAATGAAATTATATCCACCTGCCACCATAGGTGTTTCAAATGAACATCTAGAAAGTGTCAATAAGCAAAATTTAAAGGATTCTAAAGGATTACATAGTATGTACTCTGTTTGGTAGTGAGGAGTTTGGAGATTCAGAAGCTGCAATGAGTTTCACACACTAATATTTTATTATAAATTTTATCACATCCATTTTAAATCATAACTGCCTATGACTTGTTTATTTTGATGAATTAGTTGCTAAGAAAGAAAGAAAAAAGAATTGACTGATGTTTTGAGATGATTTTCATTTATTTATTCCTGTTTGATGAGCTAAAAGAAATTTTAAGATATTAAGGACATAGGTAGCTCAATGACTGAGGACAAGTGTTGCCCTTGCAGAAGATCATAGTTTGGGTCTAAGCATCCACACCAAGTGTCGCAAATTGCTTTGTATCTTCAGTTTAATTGAATACAAAGCTCTCTTCTAGACTATGCCTCTGCTTAACACATATTGTATACTTATACACACACACACACACACACACACACACACACACACACACACATACACACACAATTAATGCTCATAGTTTGACCAAATTACTGGAGATTACTTAAAGAAAAGGCTAGACATTGAAACAGTGGACCAGAGAATATGGTTACTTTGAAGATGGTTACTCACTGCTTTGACACCTAGAATGGAAGGGTAAAAATGGCTTATACTGCTCAACTGTTGTTCAGGGTTCCAAATGTTCTAGTAAAGAAGATGAGAAGTATCTACATTGTGTGATCCAGCTCAGAAAGTCATTCAGCATAGATTCACGGTCAACACAGTCACAACCTTGCCCATTTGAAAAAGAGAGGTTTCATGAAGACTGTCTATGAGAATAACCTAATTAGTATAAAGCTACGTTGAAACATTTCAGACTGCTAAACATGACCTTTTATTCAGAAGAAATAAATGAAAAGCAAAAAGAAAAGCAGCACGAACAAATCTGTCTTTAAAGTTTTGAGTAGTTTTTGTTAAGTAATGTTTTTTCTCTGAGAGTGTGCAGAAAGCTCTGATTTTACAACTTTTGGGAACCAAGATAATGACAAGGAAATGAATACGGTGTGTACATGTATATTAGCTTATAATGATTACATATATATGTAAATATATACATGTTAGATAACATATATATGTAATATATAAATTAGCTCATAATGATTACATATATAAATATATATTACATATATAGATATATGTATATGTGTATGTATATATGCTTATTTTTTTAAGACATCTCCAGTAATTGGGACAAACATAAGCGTTAATTGTGTGTGAGTGTGTGTGTGTGTGTGTGTGTGTGTGTGTGTGTGTGATATGTTTATCTGTAAGTGAAGCATATGTGTTCAGTGGAGGCATAGGCTAGAAGAGCACTTTGTATTGCATTAAACATATACATTCATATATATATATATGTGATATATATATATATTGTGTGTGTGTGTGTGTGTAGGTTACAATTATAATTCAGAATGCTTAGTCTAAGTAGTTCATACTGCTATAAATGCAGACTAGACAGGTATAATATTGCTCCTTCTGGGTTTGAAACTTTCTTTAGGTTCATTTATTTTTGTTTTTTACCACTATAAATATACACTCTTATAAATTTTGTGGTAAGACCAAATAAGTTGACATATCTATTTAAGGAGAATGAAAGATAATTGGGACAAGGTAATCCATTTAATAACTGTGGATGAATTCTTCAACCTAGTTAAGATATTTTTGTATTATTTGCTTGCATGGGTTTTGTTATTCCACTGACAGACTGCTGAACAACACAAGAGTTCCATGGAGTATGTGATTAGACCCTACAAAAAGACCATTGAAATGTTGTGGAAAAGAAATAAGTAAAATTTGATGTGTTATATTTTTACATCAATTTTTTCTAGACTGATGATGTCAAAGCTGCAATGGGTCAAGTGTTTTTTGAGTGAGAGGTAAGTAGAAAGCTGTGTGTAGTTATTTTTATTATGAATTTGAGTAAACAGAGAAACATGAGAATGAATGGGAGACTAAGAAGAGTGGTGGAGAGACAGACAGGCCACAAAAATGAGTCAACAAATGACAACGAGGTATATAGGTAACTGTCTAGCTTCCTAATGGTTTTTCAAATTTTTGTTGTTATTTTTGTTGTAATTAAATATGGAAAAACAAGACTTGATATATTCATTTACGTTTCATAATTATTAATTAGGAGCAGAGACTTCCTACTCTACCAGAAGTCATGCCAGCCACCAAAGGTCTAGATCAGTGCCTAGCCCAATCATCATCAGAGTGGCTTTTGTCAGCAGCCGATGGGAGCAGAAGCAGAGACCGATAGTCAAACATTAGGTTGAGAAAGAACCCAGTTTGAATATTTCCACCAGGTTTGGGGGGTAATAACAGTAGATAACCTGTCAGAATCAACAGGGGATCATAGGGGGTCACAGAGAATCAGTGGCAATCACAGAATCTTCATAGGCCCATGCTTAGTCTTCTGCATATACGGTACAGTTGTTTAGCTTGCTGTTTTTGTCGGACTCCTAATAGTGGATGAGGGGGCTGTCTCTGACACTTGCCTATTACTAGGACAGTTTTCTCTTACTGGGTCCCCTTGTCCAGCCTTGATAGACTAGGTTTGTACTAGTCTTATTGTATATTGTCATGCCATGTTAGGCTGATATTTTTGGAAGCCTGCTATTTTCTGAAGGAAAAACAGAGGAAGAGTGGATCTGGGGGAGTACAGGGAGGTGTAGAGAGAAAGACAATAGTAGCTGGAATGTATTGATAACAAAACTAAAAATATAATTACTTTTATTACAACAAAATTATTCTTCAAAATTAATGTATCATTAACAAATTATACATATTTGAAATTATTTCCATTGTTGGAAAATCACCCTAGTACTTAAACTGAGAATCAAAATAATATACAAATACATAACTTCACTATTATGTATAATCAATCAAATTGCTTAAAGTTGAGAAGACTTGCTTATTCAAACCTGATCTAGTTTTGAAATCAACTTGAAACTTATTTGTGACCAACACATTTAGGTCATAGCTATGTGACTCTTATATACTAGAGTAGACAAAGTAAGTTATAAGATAAAACAGAAGCAATAAATAGTAAATTGATAAAAAGAGTAGAAACAAGTAAATAACATCTCACAGCAGGGAGAATGGCAATCTCAAATAGGATTGTCAGAATAGACTGTAGGGGAAACATGGTACTTATAACAAGACTTCATAGCTGAGAGAATTAGACATAGGAAATCTTAAAGAACAATCCAGACAAAAATCTGGGCCCTGGAAGTACCTGAAACAGAGTTTGCTTAAATATGTACAGCCTGATTAAAGGACACTAAATAAAAAGAAACTGTTAAAACTATGAAGTTATAGGATTTACAAGGGAACTCCAGACATTTCTGTCTGTGTACCTTACTGGTTACAACACGAAATATAGCCACAAGCTTTTATATCTAGCTTCTTTAGTCGAGAATAATGACTCTAATATTTAATTATTTATGAATGAGTACCTACGCCATAAGCTTGGGTTTGTTTCCCCATTAGCTCATAACTTATATAACTCATTTATTCTATACTATGTCTGCCAAATGGCTGGTTACCTATCCTCGGTTATATATGTCCATCTCCTCAGAGTCTAGGACCAATCTCCTGCTCTTGACTCTTTTCCAGAATTTTTATCTCTCTCTGCC
>JAPYYD010006673.1:0-10934 GCA_028551405.1 Uromys caudimaculatus
TATCCCCCCCTCTCCTCCCTTTGGCTCCCTCCACCTCCCTCTCATGGCCAGGTCTATTCTCCTGGCTGGCTGGGCTCCTCCTTTTCTCCCCCATACCCATTCACTCACTACCACCCTCACCCTAGCTCTATTAGACTTTAAGGACCCACAATGACCAATTCCCGCACAGGGCAGTGCTGGGCTCTTTCTCCCCAGCCCTCCCCAATGAACACCCTGGCTATTCACCTTCACCTGGTCAGTCCATCAGACACTAAGGTCAGTGAAAGGACTCTGCAAAGGTCATTAGGGCTCCACATCAGCTGACTTTAATCTGAGGGACTGTCCTAATCAGGGCAAATATTAAAAGGGCTAGGTCCTTCTGCACCCAGACCCACAGTGTGATGACTACATAGGAGATTTCCTACTCTGACCTGCATAAAGCCACCCAAAGCACCCAAAGTACCTGGTCCATGGGGAGTTACCCACAGCCCTGCTCTGCTCATCCTGACTCTATCCAGCAAGGACAGGGGACCTTGCCTCAGAACCGAGAAATTGATTCCTGCCATAGGTTCCCTGATTTAGAGGTTAGGCACAGCCTTGTGGGAAATTCCATAGTGCTAGCTAGTCACCTTGGCAGGTTCACTGAGAAAATAGATCTCACTGGTCCATGACAGTGCATGCCTTTAATTCCACTGATGAATTCCACTGCCGAGGGGCCAGAGTACTGGGAGCAGCAGATGCATAAAGTCAGGACTCAAGCACAGCTGTCAAAAAGGACTCTGATGAACGTGGTTTGTTTTTACAACAGTAGTGTGGACGGTGAGTGACACCTACCCATCCTAAGGATGTACCAGGGTTGTCCATATTCACTGGATAGGAGTTTCACCCAACACCGGCCCAGCTCCCCCAAAAAGAGGTCTGCAGTAATAGCATGGATTTGGTCTGTGCTCTAGTAGTGCTGCGCTTCCCGACAAAGCTAATCACAAACTATGCCCTAGACTCTCATACTGTGGGGACAGATGGGCACCTGCTTCCCCAGTACGACCAGTTGGCCTATGATGGTGTAGATCTCCCCACCTGTAACCAAGACCTGAGTTCCTGGACAATGGAGACCAGCACTGTAGTTCAGATCTCTCAGCACAACTGCTCGGAGCTGCTGCACAACTGCCTGGAAAAGCAGAAGGAGGGGCTGCTGCCTTCAGGTGCCCAGGGGAGCCAAACCCTGTCCATGTTTCCTTAAGGGTGCTTGCTGGTAGTTTGGAGAGCTGGGGCTGCTGGGTGGGAAATGAGGACTTGGAGTACAGCTCACTGGTTGAGCACTACCCAGCAAGGAAAAGTTCTGGTTTAGATCCTTAGCATGTGCAAAGGAGGAGAGGGAGACAGGTAAATGAGAAGGTCTTTTCTCACTCCTTCCCAAGTCCAGAGAGGCAAGAGACCCTTGTGTTCCATATCTTAGACTTCCTCAGAAGACAGCCTCTCTCTTACTAACAAGAAATTCATCTTCTCCAACAGGAGACCAATCTTTTAGTAACTGATCAACAATTTCTTGACTTGAGCAATGGCCCATAGGGAGCTTTTTCTCAGACCTCGTTCTGTGCCACAGACTTCAGTGTCACTTGAGTCTGACTCCTGCTTTCTGAGTTTCGTCCTGCCCTTTACCCAGATCTGGACCACAAGCCCTTCCCACGAGTCTGCAGAGACCTGGAGTCTCCTGCCCTATAATGTCCCCTTCACATCCTAAGGCATTCTAAAGAGCAGGTCATCCCAGGTGCATGTGCTCTAGCTGGTGTCTAGATTATGGACACCCTAATCCCACCCCAGTTCTCCTGTCCATCCCAGGATGGTCACACTGCTGAGTCCCCAGAAGAAAGCATAATGTCTCATCCTTTCAACTCTCCCCCACAGAGCCCCCAAAGACACGTGTGACCTGTCACCCCAGACCTAAAGGTGATGGGTGCTGGGCCCTGGACTTCTACCCTGCTGATATCACCCTGACCTGGCAGAAAGATGGGGAGGAACAGACCCAGGACATTGAACTTGTGGAGACCAGGCCTGCAGGGGATGGAACCTTCCAGAAGTGGGCATCTGTGGTGGTGCCTCTTGGGAAGGAGCAGAATTACACATACCATGTAGAGCATGAGGGGCTGCCTCAGCCCCTCACCCTGAGATGGGGTAAGGAGGCTGTGGGTGCAGAGCTGGGGTCAGGGAAAGCTGCAGCCTTCCTGGAGATGCTGAGCAGCTCAGGGCTGAGAACTGAATGGTCTTCATCTTCTTCTCCCCTCCTGTTCTCTCCCTTCCCTTCCTTCCCCTCCCCTCCCCTCCCCTCCCTTCCCTTCCCCTCCCCTCCCCTCCCCTTCCCGACTGCTTGGTGCAAGAACCCCATTGTGTGCATTATTGGTTTTGTTCTCCTTTGTCTTCTCTGTCTCCTTTGTGCCATCTTGGTGGTTTGCAAATGCATGAAGAAGAAGACAGGTAGGGGAGAACTGTGTTCTGGGTTTTCTTGTCCCACTGAGGGTTTAAAGCCTTAGGTAGAGGTATACCCTGCTTAAGTAATGAGATGTAAAATCCACAGTCTCCTGTCTTCTTAGCCTGGAGCCTTTTTGTTTTACCTTAAGTGAGGGGGACTGAACAGCAGTTTCTGCTTGGGGACAGTTCTGGTGACTGAGACCTCACGCCCAGCTCTCACAGGCCAAGGTCTCACTGAGAACAAACCACCAAGGAGGTACTACATCAGTTCTGGAAATTTCCCTTGGGCCCTGGATTAAGGGGTTTTGCTAGACCAGTGGGTCTCGACATGTGGGTGGAGACTCCTTTGGGGGTCCTTAATCAGACATCCCACATATGAGATATCCACATTACAGTTTGTAACAGTAGCAACATTACAGTTATGAAGTAGCAACAAAGTAATGTTACGGTTGTGGATCACCACACCAGGAGGACAGTGTACTAAAGGTCGCAGCATTAGGAAGGAAGAGAACCACTGGTCTAGGTCCTTATGACTCCCTGCTCCCATGCCACCCATACATGGTTTTCCTTCCTCAGGTGGGAGAGGAAGGCGTGACACCCAGGAAGCAGGTGAGTGTGCTGAGGGTGACCTCTGAGACCCTTGGAGCCCATGGGAGCCACCCATAATTCCGCCTTTAGCCTCCAGTCTTCTGAAGTCTGACTGGATCTTGTTTTCTTCTTTCCTAGGCAGAGACAGTCCCCAAGGCTCTAGTGAGATTGCTGGGGATGATGAGGTAAAACACGGGGTGGCACAGAGGACCTGTGATGGGGATGTGGAGAGTCTTTGGATTTGGACACTCGGAGTGGGGAGTGAGCTGTGCAGAACATCACCATTCACAATAACTGCCCTGAATCTGTTCTCACCCTTGTAGGAGATGGAGGATCCCTTTTGGAAGACTGAGTGCTGTAAGACTCATCTAGGCCACTCCACTGGAACTTCAGGATTGCTTGACTTTTCCCCCTAAAAGAGGTATTGGCCTGTCCTCCCCTCCCCCACTGCTGGTATTGTCTCTGTGGCTCTCTTGGAAGGCTTCACTTAGTCTCCTCACTCAGGACCACGCTCAAGAGAGCACATGCAGCTGTTCCTCCTCACCCACTGCCCCTGTGGGATCCTACTGAAGAATGGAATCTTTCCTTTTGTATCCCATCAGTTGGAGAATCTTCATTGTCAACTTGACTGGATTTAGAATCGCCTGGGAGATGCCTCTTTGGGTGGCTATGAGGGCAGGCCAGTTCTTGCCACCCTGGACAGAAACAGGTCCCACCTTTCTGTAGTGAAGACCTGACCACCTGTCTTTTCCCTATGTGGCTCCTCATCAGGCATTTTGTCACAGTGTCAAGGGGCCCAGGGAGACGAAGCTCCCTCTTCTCAACCACAGCACTCTGGGTACTACTCCTAATTTTTCGGGGACATTAAATCAGGTCAAATGAGGATCAAAGGCTTTGATGCAGAAAAGAACTGTGGACTAGTAGAGATGTTGTTTAATTAAAAAAATTCTATTTTAAGGTGTCTTAAAGCTATTTATTTATTGTGTATGTACGTGTGAGAGTATAGCACATGTATGGGAGACAGAGGTCAACTTGCTGGAGTCTGTTCTCTTCTTCCTCTAGGTAGATCCCAGCAGACTTGGATGTAAGTGCCTTTACCCACTGAGCCATCTGGCTGCCCCCCACAAAAGTATTTTTTGAAGGTTGGACCATTTTTTGTTGCTCATTTTTAATGGACTTTGACTTGGAAGTAGAAACCGCCTACATCTCTTGGCAGACTGCTCCTGGCATTTTTTTCCATGGCTTCCTTCATTCTCTTGGCCCAACACTTAGCTCTGCAGCCTGTCCTCGGTCTCCGCAGTGCGACATTTCTACAGAACAATGCACTGGTGTTTTGTTGCAGGACACATGGAGTAATGAGATGCCGGGTCTTGGATCTTGGGGGCTTTGGTCCTAGGCTTCTTACCTTCTTTGCTTACTTTCTGACAATGTGTTGGCTGACACCATCAGCCTCTTTAGAAAGACTGAAAAGCTTTCAGATTCTGCAGTTCTTTTGGGCCCCAACCACTAAGGCACAGTAGTATCTGTCAGTCTAGGAATCTCCTTTTCTCCTTCGCTTATGATAACCAAGTGGAGGACTCAGACTGGCATCCATAATGCGTCTGCACATAGACTGAGGCTGCCTCTCTCCAGCTTTCCTTGGTCTCTAACAAGAGTGTTACACAACAGCAGGTGCACTTTGCTGTGGGTCCAGATACCATGCTGGGACCTTCCAAGGGAAACCCTTGCTTGCTGTTCCCACCCCTGGTTCAGACCATGTAGCCCTTCAACTATTCAGGCCTTCATCATCCAGGAGTGCCTGGCAGCCAGTGGCTGGCAAGGAGATATTCAGCTTCATCTTGGCATAGCCGACCACCTAGGGGGAGCCATGAAAAAGAATCAATAAAAGCATTTTAATGTAGCCTTTCAGCAGGAGGATTAAGAGAGGTGCGAAGAAAAGAGAAAGACAAATGCTATGAAAGACAAAACTGCTGTGGTGGCCACACCTTTAACCCCAGCACTAGGAAGGCAGAGGCAGGTGGATCTCTAAGTTCGAGGCCAGCCTGGTCTACAGAGTGAGTCCCAGGGTAGCTTCGGCGACACAAGACACTGTCTCAAAAAACAGAATAATAAATCAATTAACTAATTAATTAATTAAAAAGTAAATATACTTTTTTAAAAAATCAAACAAATCCAGATCTAAGATCTTGTTGATTCCTCTGTGTGTCTTTTTTTCCCCCAAAACCAAATATTCAATATTTACTTCATTGGTGACCAGGGTTGTGAGTTGCCTTCTGTATGAGGGATCCAAACACATGTCCTCTGCAAGAGCAGCCAGTGCTCTCTCTTAACCATGGAGCCACCTCTCCAGACCCAAATTCTGTTTTTTTTTTAAAGCAATAGGACTTCAAGCCTTGACAAGATTACAGTTAAATGCCTGAGTGGGAAAGTCTGTATAAATTACCATGTATAACAAGTCCCATGGTAGATTAATGCATGGTTTTACAAATATTCTTTCTAAATCTCGTGGCTGCCTTAACTCTTGGAGTTAAGGACCCCATCTTGAGTCATTTCCGAGCTGTGAGTCTTGCATGTGTTTGTAAGACCCATTGTTACAACAGCTCAAGACCACATCTCTGTTTTGCTCTCTTTGCAATAAAAATCCTACTTTGGCATTTTGAAAAAGGGCCAGGGAAGAACTTTCCACAAAGTCAGGGATGGCTGGCTCTGAGAATACATTATTACCTGCAAAGACAGCTGACTCTGTATTGGTCCCATGAGCACACTGTGGAGTCCATCTGAGAACCAACAACCCACCTAAGAACTAGAAATCTCAGGTTCTTGTGGACCAGCTGAAGTATCTGCCATCTGACTTAGACTGTGGTAGGCATTAGCCAATGACATTAGTTACAAGATAATGGGGTCACTCACCCTAGGATCAGGTCCCTTTACAACTCAAAATGTGTTATCTCTATAAAATTAATGTTTCTTGATGGATGTTGGTGGCACAAACCTTTAATCCCAGCACTCGAGAGACAAAGGCAGGTGGATCTCTGAGAATTCTAGGCTAGATAGATTGATTGATTGATTGAATTCATTAATTAAAGTAATAAAATAAAAGAATAGCTGTTTAGGACACAACCATGAACTTCAGAGAACTCATCCCAACACACAGAGCCAGGCAGAGACAACGGTTTCTCAGGGTGGCCACCAGGTGGCAGTTTGCTCCTGGCTGAAAAGGCTTTCAAGGCGACAATTAGCTACACAAGCTTACAAAACAAAGTCCTTTAAGGCTGGAGGGTGAGCTCCGGTCCTCAAACACTTTCTGTGAATTGTCTTTCTGAATTCTGCAGAGTGTAGCTCCTGGGATCACACTTAGAAGGCAACAACAGGTACACTTCCTAAAAGCTGCCTTCAGGTTCATCTCCACCAACCAGGAGCGTGAGGTGGGAACAAAAGTCATTCCAGAGCTTAGTCCCGCCCCACTGCTGGGTCTAGTCAGTCTGTGGTTATGAACTATGTCCTGCAGCAGGAACCTCTGACCTGTGGTGCTTAATGCAGACCAAACAAATGATTAGCAGTGTTAATCTGCTACCCTATTTGCACCACACACATGCAGATTCTCCGACAAGGAGAATAACTGAGTCTTTATACTATAGAAGATAAAATTGCTCCTCCCCCCCCCCACAACCTCTCCCCCCCCGCCCCTCCCCCCCCCTCACTGTCACAGTCTATCAGGTCCTCAGGCTGTGATGTAGACAGCCCCAGCGGAATCGCTTCCACTTTCTGTGTTCCACCACTTGTAAGAGTTGCCGCTGAACCTTAGCCCCTTCATAAACGTGCCACCATCACTGGTTGTGGTTTGGTTTTCGCTGCTGGCACTGCTGCTCTGCAAGGACCCAGCCATGAGTTTCCTAGTTCTCCAAACTGGCTCCTGAGTGTTCACCAAGGCACCTGCTTCAGTGCGCGCTAAGAGCCCCTGTAGTTGGTTACCGTGGAGATGCAAACCAGCCAGGTGTCCGGTGCCTCCAAAGTCCACTGTGGCTCATGCCAGTAGTGCATTCTGCAGTGTGACCAGAGCCACATGCGGTTCTTGTGGCCCTTGATGGATCCGTTTTGCACAGGTCCTGTAAACAAACCAGTTTGGGCCACTGAGGTGTATGTCAAATGCTGCCTTCCTCATCCCCAGCTCTCCCATCAGAGACACACCTTCTTCAGGTTTACAGTGGCACCTAAAACTCATGGGTGCCAAGGCCACACATAGCACTGAACCTCCGGTGTACAGCACTTGCCTATCATTTATGAGGCTCTTGGTTTGTCCCCAGCTAGAAAAACGGGACACACAAATGACATGGAAGCCTTCTTGGCTATGGGCCTGGTTTATTTCAAACATCTCAAAATTGAGCAAAAACCTATCAGGTCAAACCTTTTTTTAAAAGATTTATTTATTTATTATGTATACAGTGTTCTGCCTACATGTATGCCTGCGGGCCACAACAGAGTTTGTCTTCAGAAACGGGGCCCTGCTCTCAGCTAGTGGAGAGCTAACAGCCTGGACTGTTTGGGGATTTCCATGGGACCCCTTTGGTCAATAACCCAATTGGATGTAACCCAGTTCTGGTACTGGAAGCTTCTTTTGGTGGCAAGAGTTGGCCAGTTGGGGCTCTGTCTCCCTCATTATTTAAAGACTTCATATTTTAGGAAGTTTCCACTACATTAGGTTTCCCCTCTGCCCCTCATATGCCCCTCAGTTCTAGCTGTCTCTCCCCACATTCTGTCCCTCAACCTCTTCTCCCCTGCTCCCCCCACCTGATCATCCTGCTCCTGTGCAACCCCCACACCCCAGCACCAGTCCAGCCATAAAATCTATCCTAGGTTCCCTCCCAGGGAGATCCCTGTGTCCCTTTGGATCCACCTAACCTCTCGGTCTAAAGACTGCAGCTTTGCTATCATTTATTTAATGGCTAATATCCACACATAAGTGAATACATACCGTATCTATCTTTCTGATGACCCGGTGGTTTTAGCATAGCAAGAGAGAAACAGTCCATGGTGGAGTTACATTATAATCAGCCATCTAATAACTACCGCTTGGATAGTTACAGTGTTATATGTTTACACAGAACAGAGTACTAAACCAAATCCTTCTGGGGACTGTAGAAATGGCTCAGCTGTTAAGAGCGCATACCTAAGATCCTGCAAAGAACCTGAGGTCAGTTCCCAGCACTCACGTGGCACCTCACAACTCCCTGAAACTCCAGCGCCTGGGATTCTGACGCTCTGTTTGGTCCTCCTCGGGCACTGCACTCATCTGTCCACACGCAAACACACCTATAAACATAATTTATAAAACAACTTACAACTTGATATGCCAGGGCTGGCTGATATCCATTGGGAAGCCTCCCCTTTTTGGAAGAGAAATGGAGAAGTGGATGGAGGAGGGGAAGGACTGGGAACAGAGGAGGAAGGGGAAACTGTGCTCAGGACCTAAGTTAATTAACTAATTAAATAAGCCGAAGCTTACACAAACTCTGCCACAAGACTTGGAGAAAGACTGTGCCCAAGAGCATAAGTGCGGGAGAAGATAGTTCCCCTTAAAGCAGCAGGTCATGTAAATGGCTCCCAGTGCTTTCTCTTTCATAAAGATACAAATGATGTGGCCTCAGTTCTCATTCCTGTTGGACACCTAGTTTCTATAGAGCCAATCAGCGACGCAGAGGTTCTCAAGTACCGAGTCAACAGGAAGACAGTCCACATTCAGGTCCTCACAGAGCACCAGGCAGTGGTGGTGCTCACCTTTAATCCCAGCACTTGGGAGGCAGAGGCAGGTGGATTTCTGAGTTCGAGGCCAGCCTGGTCTACAGAGTGAGTTCCAGGACAACCAGGGATACACAGAGAAACCCTGTCTCGAATAACACCACCAAAAAAAAAACAAAACAAAACAAAACAAAAAACCCTCAGGTCCTCACAGACCCTGGGAGTGAGGATGTTGCCTTCTGCCTACATGCTCCTGCTGCTTCCGCTGCCCCCACTGCTGGTTGGCTCCTTGGTCCTGACCCACACTCATAAGTGAGGGGGAGGAGTTGGAGGCAGAAAAGACTTGGCTAGAAGCAGGGGTCTGGGGTGGTGGCAGGGGGCGCAATACCACAAGTTCTGCCCCCCTATCCCATTTCTTCTGCCTTCAGCTGGGATTCTGAGCCTGGAGGAGGTTGGGGTCTCACCGCCTGCGGTCCCCAGGCCCACACTGGCTGCGGTATTTCTACACAGCCATGTCCCGGCCCAGCCTCGGGGAGCCCAGGTTCATAGTTGTCAGCTACTGGGACCATATGCAGTTCGTGCGTTCCACAGCAAGCAGAGAATCCGAGGATGGAGCCACGCGCGCTGTGGGTGGAGCTGGAGGGGCTGGAGTATTGGGAGCAGTAGACTCAGAATGCCAGGAACACGTGGAGAAACTTCAAACTGAACCTGAGGACCCTGCTCCTCTACTACAATCAGAGTGATTATGGTGAATGACTGCGGCCAGGATCACAGACAGGATCCCTCCATGTCCCCTGAGACGGGCCTGGGTCATCTTGACCTGCTGGGTCTAAGCTTCATCCAAATTCCTACCCAGAACCTCAGACAGAAAGTCCCCACAGAGTTCTGCTCAAGTTTCTGTTGCACCTTTGTTTCTCAAAGTTCTGGGATACCCACTGACACTGGGCAAGGTGGCCTCAGGTGGCGCTGATCAGTGTATCCCTTCCAGAATCTCACACGCTACAGTGGATGTATGGCTGCCTCATGGGGCCCGACGGGCGCCTGCTCCGGGGAATTGTCAGGAAGCCTACGATGACCAGGATTATTACATCTCCCTGAACGAGGACCTGCGCTCCTGGACTGCAAGTGACATGGCCTCACAGATCTCTAAGTTCAAGGCAGAGGTTGTCAGCAAGGCCCATCACCAGAGGGCATACCTGCAAGGTCCTTGTGTGGAGTGGCTCCAGACATACCTACAGCTGGGAAAGGAGACACTGCTGCACTCAGGTGCCCTGGAGACCTCTCTGTTTTACTCTGAGGTTTGGGGAAAAGGCTTGGGGTAGAAAGCTGCCCAACAGGCACAGAGCTGAAGAGGAGGAAGAGAGACTCCCAAGGCTGCTTTTCCCCTGTAGGGAGACTAATCTTTAACACAAGCAGAACAACCTTGACAAAAGCCTTGGACCCATGGACCGCTTTTTCTCAGGCCTCCCTCTCTGCCCTACCCAGTGTCTTTAGAGTCAGACTCAAGTTTTTCTCAGTTTCTTGGACCTCACCCAGCTTCTCTGTGTAGCCCTGGCTGTCCTGGAACTCACTCTGTAGACCAGGCTGGCCTCGAACTCAGAAATCCACCTGCCTCTGCCTAACAAGTGCTGGGATTAAAGGAGTGTGCCACCACTGCCCAGCTTAGTTTTATTTTTTTAAAAAGATGTTCTGCCTGCACATAGGCCTGTACACCAGAAGGGGGCACCAGACCTCATTATAGATGGCTGTGAGCCACCATGTGGTTGCTGGGAATTGAACTCAGGTCCTCTGGAAAAGCAGCCAATGCTCTTAACCTCTGAGCCATCTCTCCAGCCTGAAGTTTATGTTTTCTAAGCCTGGGTATTGTAAGAACCCATCATGCCGTCATTTTTCTTTTTTTAATGTGTATATGTGCGTGCATGTGCATCTATGTTGTGTGGTTGTGTGGATGCACATCAGGTGCAGGTGTGTGTGTGTGTCTGTCTGTCTGTCTGTCTGTGTGTGTGTGTGTGTGTGTGTGTGTGTGTGTGTGTCTCCTTGCTTAAAGGTTTATTTATTTATATGAATGTTGTCTGCTTGATCACCTGAATGCCAGTAGAGGGCGTAAGATCCCATAGTTGTGAGTCACCATGTAGTGGCTGGAAATTGAACTCAAGAGCAGCCCG
>JAPYYD010006674.1:0-10932 GCA_028551405.1 Uromys caudimaculatus
AGGTGGAATTCCCTCATAGAGGCGGGGTTTCCAAAGAGGAGACATTGGAAATGTAAATAAAGTATCAAAAATAAAATACAAAAAATAAGTAAATCATTAGAAAAATAAAAATCTAAATGCGATTTTTTTAAAAGCAAAAAAAAAAAAAAAACTTTTGTAATGGGTGTCTGTCTAGAAAATTGTCCATTTCATTAAGATTTTCCAATTTTGTGGAGTACAAGCTTTTGAAATAACACCAAATGATTCTTGGAATTTCCTCAGTGTCTGTTGTTTTTACTTCTGATTTTGTTTATTTGGATACTGTCTCTCTATCTTTTGGTTAGTTTGGCTAAGGGTTTGTTTATCCTGTTCATTTTCTCAAAGAACCAGCTCTTCCTTTCGTTGACTGTTTATATTGCTTTATTTGCTTCTGATTGATTTCAGCCCCAATTTTGATTATTCCCTCCCTTCTGCTCCTCTTTGGTGTGCTTGCTTCATTTTTCTAAAGCTTTAAAGTATACTTTTAAGTTGCTGGTATGAGAACTTTCTAATTTCTTTATGGAAGCACTTAGTGTTATGATTTTTCCTCTTAGTGCTGCTTTCATTGTGTCCCAAAAATTTGGGTATGTTGTGCCTTCATTTTCACTGAATTCTAGAAAGTCTTTGATTTCTTTCTTTCTTTCTTCTCTGACATAGAAATCATTGAGTAGAGAGCTGTTCAACTTCCATGAGTGTGCAGGCTTTCTATTGTTTCTGTTGTTGAAGTCCAACTTTGATCCATGGTGATCTGATAAGATACAAGGCTTTGTTTTCAGTTTTTGTGTATTTGATGAGGCTTGCTTTGTGACTGATTATATGATCAGTTTTGAAGAAGCATCCTTGAGGTGCTGAGATCCATAGGGGTGTATTCTTTGTGTTTGGATGAAATATTCTATAGATGTCTATTAGGCCCATTTGATCCATAATGTCTGTTAGTTTCATTATTTTTCTGTTTAGTTTTTGTCTAGATGACCTGTCAATTGTTCAAAATGGGGGCTGAGGTCTCCCATTATTAAGGTGCAGAGTTTGATGTGTGATTTGAGCTTTAGCAATGTTTCTTTTCAAATGTGGGTTCCCTTGTGTTTGGGGAATAGATGTTCAGAACTGAGATATCATCTCGATAGATTTTTCCTTTGATAAGTTTGAAGTGTCCTTCCCCACCTTTTTTTGATTAATTTTGGTTGAAAGGCTATTTTATTAGCTATAAGAATGGCTACTCCAGTTTGCTTTTTAGGACTGTTTGCTTGGAAATTTTTTTCAAGCCCTTTACTCCAAGATAATGTTTATCTTTATTGCTGAGCTGTGTTTCTTGTTTGCAAAAGAATGATGGATCCTGTTTTCGTATCCACTCTGTTAGCCTATGTCTTGGGATTGGGGAATTGAGTCCATTGATGTCAGGAGATATTAATGACCAGTGATGGTTAATTCTTGTTATTTTGATGGTTGTGGTGGTGGTGGTGGTGGTGGTGGTGGTGGTGGTGGTGGTGGTGGTGGTGTGTGTGTGTGTGTGTGTGTGTGTGTGTGTGTGTGTGTGTGTTCACGAGTGAGCCTCTCTTGTTTTGCTAGTATTTCTTGTGTTTTCTTGGATATAGTTATCCTCCTTAGGTTGGAGTTTCCCTTCTAGTATTTCTATAGGGCTGGATTTGTGGATAGACATTGTTTGGATTTAGATTTATCTTGAAATATCTTGTTTTCTCCATCTCTGGTGATTGAGAGCTTTGATGGGTATAGTAGTCTAGATTGGCACCTATGGTTTTCTAGAGTTTGCAAGATATCTGTCTAGGCTATTCTAGCTTTTAGATTCTCTGTTGAAAAGTTGGGCATACTTCTGGTAGGTCTGCCTTTATATGTCACCTGGCTTTTTTCTCTTGCTTCTTTTAATATTCTTTCCTTGTTCTGTAGATTTTGTGTTTTGATTATGTGCTGGTAGGATTTTCTTTTCTGGTCCAGTTTAATTGATGTTTTATATGGTTCCTGTAGGTTTATGGGCATCTCTTTCTTTAGAGTGAACACTTCTTTTTCTGTGATTTTGTTGAGAATACTTTCTGGGCCTTGAAACTGTGAGTCTTCACCTTCTTCTATTCCTATTATTCTTAGGTTAGGTCTTTTCATGATCTCCCAGAGTTCCTGGATGTTTTGGGGCAAGAAATGTTTTAGCTTTAACATTTTCTTCGAGTGATGCATCAGTTTCTTCTATTGTGTCTTCTATGCCTAAGATCATCCTTTTCATCTACTGTATCCATTTGGTGATGCTTGCATCTGTTGGTCCTATCCTTGGATTTTCCATCTCCAGGATTCCCTCAGTTTGTGTTTTCTTTATTGCTTCTATTTTCACTTTCAGGTCTTACACAGTTTTATTTATTTCCTTTGCCTGTTTAATTGTATTTTTCTCTATATCTTTAATGGCTTTATGTGTTTCCACTTTAAAGCCCTCTACCTGTTTGATTGTATTGTCCTGTATTCCTTTGAGGGATTTATTTATTTCCTCTTTAAAGGCCTCTATCATCTTTATAAGATTAAATTTAATGTCATTTTCTTGTGCTTCAGTTGTCTTAGGATATTCAGGGCTTGCTGTAGAGAGGTAGTTGTGCTCTGAAGGTGTCATATTTCCCTGTCTTTTGTTGATTGTGTTCTTCTTAGGTCCTTTAGCCATCTTGATGCTTTGGTCCCTTGGTGTTCCTGTTGTAGTAGATATTGGCAGAGGGGTTAATCTCATTGATCCTGGTGTGGCAGGCTTCTCATGGTTATCCTTAGTATGTATGGTTTAGAAGCTTCAAGTTCAATGAAGGTGGGCAGAGAGGTGGTGGCAGAATGGAGGTCTACCTGTGCTAGCAGACTGTTCAAGGCAGCTTTGCATGCCCCAGAAGACTCATCAAGAGGAGGAGATAGGTGGAGGAAAGGATGCTAACGTATATGGATAGGAATCTGTAGGTCTGATGAAGATGGGTGGAGAGATACTAGGAGAAAGGAGGTCCCTGTGGGATAGCAGACTACTCAGGGCAGCTTGGTGTACCTCAGAGGACTTAGTGGGCAGGAAGGATGGGTGGGGGAAGCTAACCTGCATAGTTCAGGCTCAGCAGGTCTGATGTATGTGGACAGAGAGGTAGGGGGAGAATGGACATCCAGAGCAGATAGCAGTCTGCTTAGGGCAGCTTGGCATGCCCCTAAAGACTCAGCGAACAGGGAGGATAGGTGGGGGAGGGAATCTTACCTGTATGGTTCAGGCTGTGCAGGTCTGATTAAGGTGGACAGAGAGGTGGGGGAGAATGGAGCGTAAAATGACTTCTAAGAGACCCCCATCATTGCTCATGAAAGTGGATTGTTACTTAAAGAATAAGAACAACAACACTGAGAATAAAAAGTTGAGGGAGAAAAGTTGAACAGTGTTGATATAAACTACTGTAGCTATTATGGAAACAAAGTTTGAATATTCCTTGACATGTTTTTAACTAAAAATAAGTGTAACTTTAAATGCAGCTGTACCAC
Source organism: Uromys caudimaculatus (assembly GCA_028551405.1). NCBI lineage: Eukaryota > Metazoa > Chordata > Mammalia > Rodentia > Muridae > Uromys > Uromys caudimaculatus. Next base: position 3,505 of record JAPYYD010006674.1, read on the forward strand.
ATCTGGGTATATAAATAAAGAAGTCAGTGTACCATAAAGATGCCCTATATCCATGTAACCAGGATATGGAATTAGCCTTGACATTCACCAACAGATTTTTAATTGTCTCGTTTCTGTGCACAGTGAGGCCTCTCTCTGTCATAAATAATAAGGAAAAAATTGTATCATGTCATTTGCAGGAAAATGGTTGGAACCAGTGCTCATTATTTTAACTAAAGTTAGTCAGAAACATAGAGGCAAATATGAAACTTCTCTCTCATATCGGGAAACGAGCAAACAAAAAGGGTTAGGAGTTGCTGTTGGGTTCCTAGGAATGAGGAAGGGGTCTGGAGAAAAGAAAGAGGGGAGAGGGTTGGAGGTTTGCATAGGCAGTCGTGGAAATATCTCACACACTCTGTTCATTTGACCCATTAATAAATACTGAATAAATGTAACTTATAAAAGAGTTAGCACAACCCATGACCCCTCTCACTTTGTGTGTCAGCCTGTAGTCTCATCTGCACAAATTCCCACCACTGTGATACCATCTGCCCCAGGCCCTCATTAGAGCCAAGCAGATGTCAATGCCATGCCCTTGAAGTACAACTACTATGAACTAAGTAAACCTCTTCCCTTTATAAACTACTCAACTTCAGGCATTTTGTTACAGCCACAAAAAATAAATACGGTGACCTATTTAGCAGATTACATTAGTATAATTAAGCTATCATTTGCAAAAAATGTAAGAGAAATAAAGCCATATCTATAAATATTTTATTCATTAAATCATAGAATTGATTACATATTTTAATAAGTGAAACTATGAAAATAAATAAAGCACATAGAGAAATTTTAACTATGATTAATTTAGATATTCTAGCATTAAATGTAGCAATAAATACATGTCTTTGAAACAATTTTTTAAAACGTGATTTGTGCCAAAGAAAATAACAACAACAAAAATACCTATAGCAAAATCAAGGCAATAATTAAAGCCAAGAAAATTTATCAATTTATATTAGAGATAAGAGAATATTTATAACATGGTACTTACAAAAAATTAATTGGCAAAAAGTCAGCCACATAGTAGAAAAGCACTGTGCAGTCATTTCATTTGAATTGAAACATTATTTTCTGGCTGGGAGAAAGGAGGTTCATAAGAATAAAAGGAGATTATAAGACACAGGAAATAAAAAACGTACAAGGCCTAAGATGTCCCTGTGACTTGCAAGATTCATAAAACCCCTTCATAAGGTTATATAAAAAGTAATGTATGCTGAGGAGAAGAGACTCTCGGAGTTGTCTGCCTAAACGCTAAGCAGAGGACTCTGAGGAGTTAATTCTCATGAAGTCATCAACCACACTGGGGTGGGATTTACGGTGATGTAGCTGCTCTTGCATCACTCATGTCCCTATAAATGACTCCAATTAACTCATTGGCCCAATTAGACTCAGGTAGTATCATTGTATTGGTCTGTCATAGGTGTTCTCTTTCGTGTGAATACACGTTTGTTTATGTGTCCCCAAGAAAAGTCCACAATAATACCCACAGTTTGTAATTAACTGGAAAAATCAAGCACACAATAGAGAATGGTCACAGGAAATGAATGGCACAAAACAAATCCAAATGGCTGTTGGGCGTATCTATCCCTGTGAATAACATGTCCCATGTTCTATGGAAAAGCGATCACAGAGATGGTGAGAGTGTTAGGAACTCATGCAGGAACCAAGAATTAGCAACTACAGGAAGCCACTTCCACATAGAGAGGGCTATGCAGACGCTAGGATTAGGGTCAAGGTTAGGAGGGATCAAGGCCACAAACAAGGAGCTAGAAACTGGGAAAGACCATAGAAAGAGACAGGGAAGAAACCAGGCTGCTGAAATAAACAGTTTCCAGAGCAAAAGAGATGAACACCTTCCTTTTCTCCTTGGTCCTCTCTTTTGTTCTTCCACTGCCTCCTCATGGCCACACCTAGGTAGAAACCAGTTGCAAGAGAACCCGGGAAGTGAAGTTGCCAGAACTCCAAAGACAGTGAAAGTAAGGTCAAGTAAACCTGACAGGACATCAGCTCCCATTTCAGAGGAATCTGAAGTCTACACAAGTGAAAGCAACTGAGAGTTTAGGTAAAGCTGAAGGAGATTCTTGCAGAATTTGCTGTATTAAAGCTTTCTGGTATCACCTGTAAGCAGAATCCTGAGTCAAAAGAATTACCCCTTAGCTTTTATGCCTGGGTATTTTGAGCCACAAGAAGTAGATCTTCACAGTGAGTCAATCATCCAAGGCACAGGCAGAGAGGTTCCTAGCAAATCTATCAGGCCCACAGCACTCAGCAGGCTCCATTCCTGCCTTGATTGAAGTAACAGGAAGGAATGTGGGGCAGAAATGCTGGGGAAGGCGAGGAACCACAGCGGATGGACTTCTTAACAAGACTAACTAGGAAGCCCGTCTTTCCAACTGTTATCTGATTTTCCTTCTACTCCATATGGCTTTAGTTCACAAATTTTAAATATCCAGGTCCCTTATGGAAAATGTGTTTCTGAAAGATAGTGCAAAAATAGAAAGGAAAACAGAATTTGTTACTCAGTTAACATGGCAGCTGATTCCAAATCATATTTTTGGTGAATCAAAACTGCTGAGGCTCCAGGAAGTTTGCTCTCGGCTGCCAGCAGACATCTGAATGGAGAACAGAGATATTTTCCAATTGAAAATCCACGGGAAAGAATATCATTCTACATGTACCAGCAAGCACTGCTGAGGGTCTGTCCTATTGGGCTGCTTCTGCCCCCTTTTGGCCTTCAGAGCATTTTCTTTTGGCACTGGGAGTCTGCTCTGTTTAATTTGATGCAGTTAATACTTTATGAGAGAATCTTCATCTCTCTCTAAGGTGGTGTCCAGTCCTTTAGGAGTGCCTGGCAGTGAGGCATCTGGGGCCAGGCAGTCATGGAGCTCTCATGAGCTGTCTCCACATGCTGTAGAAGTGCACCCCTGTGGCTTTGGTTAGTTAGCATTGGAAGCCATAAACTTGAAGGTTACCTCAGAGGAAAAAGTCCCATAGGCTACACAGCCTGGGCTCTCCTGCTGTCAAGTGTCCCTAATCAGTATCACCTCAGCTCAGCCTTCAGAAATAGGTGTCAAACGGTCCTTCCCAGCCTCACAGGAGTGGTGAAGTGTGTATTTCCCCAACCCCATTTTTGTACAATTGGAGACAAGTTCTCAAGTTCCATCTTTATGGCAGACAGTATCACAGTATGAATGCTCCCTGCAGGTAGAAAATCACAAGTCTTCAGTAAAGAATAAAATATGAAAGTTCAGCTAAATATGAGTGTTATGGTCCAGGAGGCAGACCCTGAAGGATACACTCCACTGAGGACCAGGGAATATGAACATTTATAGACATAGAACAAAGCAAGCATTCATGATACGTTCAAAATTAGTGCATTGGTGGGGGATTTATGAGGTGAGTGCTCTAGTTTGCTTCTCTGTTGTTCTGACAGAATCAAACCTAGGAGGAAAGGGCCTACTTCACCTTATACTTCCAGGTCATAATTCATCTCCGAGATAAATCAAGACAGGAACTTGAGGCAGGAACTAAAAGAGAGGCCATGGAGGAATGCTGCTCACTGGCTCACTTCTCCTGGCTTGCTCAGCTATGTTTCTTATACAGCCCAGGATTGCTTTCCTAGCTATGGCACTGTCCACAGTGGGCTGAGCCCTCCAACATAAATCATCAAACAAGAAACAACATGCCCATAGACCAAGTTGTTGGAGGCAATTCAATGGGGTTCCCTCCTCTCAGGTGACTCGAGTTTCTGTTAAAAATTAGATAGCACAGTAAGCTATACCAAGGTGAGGACATCCTTTCCTAGATTACAGATGCCAACTGGTACCATTTTCAGATCTAGAGTTATTGCACGACAGAAGTGTGCTAAGGCTATTGGCTCACTCTAAGAGGTTTGTCTGAGTCACATGACTTAGCTTTGTTTCAATGTTTCTATGATAAAAAACACCCTGACAGAAGCATCTTGGGGAGAAAGGTTATTTTTAGCACAATTCCAGGTTACAATGTATCATAGCAGGGAAGTTCAGACAACTTGAAGGAGCTGCTCAATCATATCCACAGTCCCAAGCAGAGAACAAGAAATTAATGTATTCATGGTAGTACTCATCTGTCCAACTTGCATTTCCGCTCTTACACAATTCAGGATAATTCAGCTCAGGGGATAGTGGATAGTGCTACCCACACTGGGTGGGTCTAGACTGTGTCAAGTTAACAATTAAAAGCAAGCATCACCGTTAAGATACAAATGTCAACGTGAGTGGGTAATAAAGAAGCTAAGATTTCTCAAAGTACACCTGACTGTAGACTTGCCACATTCTTATCTGCATAGTCATGGTCAAGGTCTCCAGATTACAGGAATCTGATATAGATGTGGCTTTTTCAGAGAACTCCTCACAGATTGTAAATCTGCTGCTTCGGTGTCTTGTTCTTCCCTCCAGTGGTGCCCACAAACGTGCTTTGAACCTCCCTGCCCTCCAGCGTTTCCACTCTCCCTTTCATCCATGTGAAATGTTCCCCTTAGGCCCTTTACTCTTGAGTCGGAGGGTTGCAACATGGTGTGAGGTGACAGCAGAGAGACCTTGCCTCTCTGTACTAGACTTGGAAGGTAATGTACGATCTCCTCCACTCTGGCCCAGTGCAGCTGGGTGCTCCATAGCTGGAGCAGATGGGAAGGGTGGGAGAGCATTGTGCTCGTTCTGTTTCCCAGGGGCTGCAGTAGCTAAAACATTCCATTATGTGGCCTATCCTTTAGGTGCAACCTTGAGAGCCTCTCTCACCTTCAAGTTTTCTATGCCTCAGTCCCAGACTTCACATCAATTTTGTTTAATGTACTATCTTCTAAACTTAGCTGAATTCAGTGTTTACTTTTTAACATGAACATAACCTTTTATTTTAGATAAAAATTAGTTCAGTAGAAAATATATACTCATTTTTCATGTTTCCTTTTATTAGTAGTAATATTAATTATATAATAAAATTTTTGTTATATCACTTTTACCTGCATATAATGTATGCTTTCTATATCCGTTTCTCATTATCCTTTTTGTTTTACATTTTTTTAGTAATTATTTATTTTTATGTGTTTGGGTGTTTTGCCTCCATGTCTGTCTGTCTACCACATGTGTACAGTCCCTGCAGAGACCAGAAAGGGCATCAAATTCCAGGGTACTGTAGCTACTAATAGCGATGAGCCACCATTTGAGTGCTAAGAATCCGACCTGGGTCCTCTGCAGGAGTAGCCAATACTTTTAATTACTGCTCTATCTCTCTAGCCCCTCACTGTCTTATTTCATCATCCTCTTGCTCCCTCTGTTTATATTCCATAACCCTAGCAGTACCCTTTTTGACTTTTACATTTTTTTCTTCTAATGAGAAAAACATTCAGTATTTGACCTTGTAAGTTAAAACATTCAATATTTGAATTTATGGATCTAAGTTACTTTACTTAAATAATGATCTCTAGTTCTACCCATTTTACAGAAAACATCCTAATTGCATTCTTATAATGGCTAAATGAGAGTGGCTGCGTGTGTGTGTGGGGGGTGTGTGTGTGTGTGTGTGTGTGTGTGTGTGTGTGTGTGTGTGTATCACATTTTCTTCCTCCAGTCATTCACTGACAGACTCCTAGGCTGATTCTATAATAGCCATTGTGGATACAATAAATATGGATATGCAGATGTTTCTATAGTAATCTGACTTCGACTTTGACTTTTTGGGGAGTTGGGTGCATGCCTAGAATTAGCTTAGCTGGATCATTGACTCGGTTTTATCTCAATTTGTCAACTATGACCTGAGGACCATCTAGATGTCACCTTCTTCGTGAAGCTTTTCTTGATTCTGTCATCTATTCCGGGCTCTGCACTCAAATGATGCAGCAGTCATACCCGGGCTCTGTTCTCACTTAATGTTGCTTAGCTTTGATTCAAAAAGCCATTTTCATTTTGGAAGACACTATTTAGAACTTTCCCCAAAGTCTCAGAAAATATATTATGACTGATTTTCTTTTTTCAACAAACCACAGGCTAAAAGGGGAACATTAACTGGGGAAGGAGGCCCTCACCCTCGAGTCTGACTAAAGCCTCCCCATCAGCTGAGAATCAAGAATTCTTTGAGGCTGGGTAATGGCTCAAGTAAATAAAGTACTTGTTATACAAGAATGCCGTTTATTTGCTTGTTTGTTTGCTTGCTTGCTTGCTCGCTTGCTTGTTTTAAGTTTCATCCCAAATGCTACCCTGCCTCCTGGTCCTCTACTCCCATATCTTGATCTACATCCCAGCAACCATGTGAAACATTGAATGTGGCAGCACGTATCTATAATCCCAGCACTAAAGACACAGAGACAGACACAGGCAGACCTCTGAAGCTCACTGGTCAGCCAGCCCCACCGAATTCATGTGCTCTGGGCTCAGCAAGGGACTCTGTCCCCAAAAGTAAGGCAAAGAGTGATGAAGGAAGACATCAGCCTTTGGCCTCCATAAGCATGTACATAAACGTGAAAATGCACCTACTTACACACGTACAAAAAGATTAAAAAAGCGTTTCTACACACCTAACATTTACTGTAAAGGTTACTGATGCAGAGACAATATTCTTGTTATACGCTAATATTTTCCAATGTCAGACTGCTTAAAGCCTAAATGTCTATGACCTTGAGTATGACCTTATTCCTTTTCTAGATACTTTCTGGGAATCTCATAAAGAGAACTATCTGTCTGTTTACAGTAAAAAGCATCCTTGGGCCTAACCCTTGTGAGTCATGATTTCACCTTATCTGCTGTGATCTCACTCGATGCACACTGGGAACTATATTGCTGTCTCATTAAAAGAGGAAAAGTTTCTCGGGGCTGGAGAGATGACTCAACGGCTAAGAGCACTGGCTGTTCTTGTAGAGGAGCTCAGTTCCAGTACACATACTGTAGCTTAGTCCCTCTGTAGTTTCAGTTCCTGGAGATCTGATACCCTCTTCTGGCCCATGCTGGTCCTGAACACACAGGAATCTTATATATATGGAGGTGAACACATGCACATAAAATAAAAATCAATCTTTTTAAAAAGGTTAAAGCGTTAATTCATCCTTTGCTACCAAAAGCACATGCATGGCGGCCATTGTAAAGACAATGAAGAGCCAAGTACTCTCTTGAAAGGGTCACACCCACACTTAGGTATGTCTTCTTCCTTCTCTGCCTTTCTTCCTATGAATCCCATGATTAAAGTCTGTTAAAAATCTCATAAGAAACCCACTGGTGAAGAGTTAAAAGAAGAATGCAGGCAGCCCAGACACTCCCGCCTTCCCTAGGATGCAGGCAGCCCAGACACTCCCCTGACACAGGGGCAGCTTAATTCAAGGGCAGTTTTAACCAAGGACGCCCTGTCTCCTCTGCTACAAGA
>JAPYYD010006675.1:0-10932 GCA_028551405.1 Uromys caudimaculatus
GGGGACACGGGGTTTCCAAAGAAAAGGGGAATCATCGGAAATGTAAATAAAAAAAAAAAAAAAAAAAGCTAGGTATGGTTGGGATGTACGTGTACCATCAGCTCCAGGGAAGCAAGACAGGAGAATCTCTAGGGCTTGCTGGCCAGGCAGGCTGGTTGACTCAATAAGCTCCAGGAGAGACCATGTTTCAAGAACCGAGCCAGAGAATGATAGAGGAAACTACCCATCATTGACCTTGACCCCCACATGCGCACACAGGAACATGTATGAATTTGTGTACCTCCTCCCCACAACACACACAAAGAAAAGGGAGTGATTTGTGCTCTCAGGTTTGCAAGTCCCAGGGCAAGATAAGTGGAGCATTCCTTTGGGTCTCTAATGAAGTCCCCCATGACAGGAGCACATAGCAGAGCTGTCTGGATGAGAATAGCACCCCACACTCTCATACACTGACACTCGAGTAACCTAAAATTCTCCTGATAGGCCTCACCTCCCAAAGCTTCTATAACCACCTAATAGCACTACCAGGCAACCAAACCTAACCAGCCTGCCTGACCAGCAAGCCTGAAAGATTCTCCTGTCTTGCTTCCCTGGAGCTCAGGGTACAAGCGCATGGCAACCATACCTAGCTTTTTACGTGTGCCCCTGGGAGACACTGGCTCAGACTATAGCCTTGGGGTTCCAGTCTCTGCCATATCATATTCTCACTGTCGCCTACCTGGGTATTCCACATGGATATCCATTCCTGAAGCTCCAAGCTCTTAGCTCCTCTCAGGGACATTTCTAGCCCAGGTGATGTCTACTCAAACATGAATCCCAACCTAAATGTTCCTGGCCTGAGTTCTAGCTGTCTGCTGGCTGTGGGCTTCTATCTCCACCTCCACATACTCCTAAATTTCTCAAAAATATGTCCCCCTGTCTTTTAGATCCATCCTTTCTTTTTTCCATCATCCATCTATTCTTCCTTCCTTCCTTCCTTCCTTCCTTCCTTCCTTCCTTCCTTCCTTCCTTCCTTCCTTCCTTCCTTCCAATTACATGGATGTGCACATGTAGGCACGTATGTGCCATCTGTCTTTATCTATGTGTCTGTATGTCTTCCTGTCTGTCTGTCTGCCTGTGTGCCTGTCAATCCTGCCCATAATCCCAACACTTAGGAGGCTGAGGAAGGAGGATTGTCATGAGTTTGAGGCCAGCCTGGCTTACATAGTACGTTCCAAGCCATTCTGGCCTAGGGTGTGAAACCCTGACCGAGAAGCCAGCAAAAGCCAAAATGAAGCCCTTGTGAGGCAGGCAAGCTTAGAGATAGCTTATTAACCTGGACCTGCAGGTGACTGGCCTACGCATGCACCTTTCCTTTAACAGTGTGCCTGGCAACCTGAGATGCCCACCTTCAGCAAGCTGCAGGTACACCATATTCCAAACAATGCAATAAATCTCTCTCCCCTCTAGCTTCAAAAATACTCCTTTTCTGGTCAGTTTCCACTCAAGTATGTTCCCAGGTTTATGTGAGATTGGCAGGCATGGAGGGAAGTTATCTGAACTGTTTTGGGGGTACACTCACAATAGGGTAAATTGTCCTAGAGTGAACTTTGGGGGAAAACTTTTTTACCAGATTGTACCTATGCATAATTGAGTGTGCATATGATTAAAATCAGATGCATCATGGGAACAGACATGTACTGAGAGCAAAAGCTTACATAATCTAATAAGCTTGTCAGTCAAACCAAAACCACCTGTGGTATACACCCTTTAGCAACCAAACACCTTCTGTTCTTCCTTCAGCCCATAAAGGAAGAGCCTAGATAATAATCTGATAAAGAAACAATAACAGTAAGGTAAAATAAATAAATAAGAAAGGTTTTATGGTCCAAAAAGCCTGGGACTGAATTTGAATGTTGGCAGTTAGAATCTGGGCAGTATTATGTTTCTCCTGATCTCAGCCTCCTTGAGCTCTTCGAGTTCAGGGCCAGGCTGGTGTACATAGTAAGTTCCAGGCCACCTAAAGCTACAAATTTTATACAAATGTTCTCTTATACCTATTAAGCTTTTTTTTTTTCCACTTAAAAAATTGCAATCTTTTCCTAGGTCATAAAATAAACTCTTATTCTTATTGGCTACCTAACAGTCAATTTTGTAGCTGTATCACACTTTGTCTCATGAGACCTCTGAATACTTTTCAGCTTTCATTGTTGCTATTTTGGTATTTCAAGCAGGCCTTCTCAAATCGCAAAGAAATAGCAGAAACCCACAAAGTAAAGTTTATTCTATAAAATCACTGGCCTGAGCACCTCAAAAAAGACTTGAAAACCAGAGAAAGTCTTAGGATCTGTTTGGAATAAATGGTGACAAAAGGGGCAAGATAACTCAAAGGAATGCTCAATCTGGGATTTTTTTTTTTTTAAGAAAGTATAGGTGGAAAGTAAATATGGAATGCATAGACATGTTGATTTCTTTTTTAAAGATTTTATTTATTTATTTATTTATTTATTTATTTATTTATTTATTTATTTATTTATTTTATATGAGCGCATTGTCGCTGTCTTCAGACACACCAGAAGAGGGCATCAGATTTTATTACAGATGGTTGTGAGCCACCATGTGATTGCTGGGACTCGAACTCAGGACCTTTGGAAAAGCAGTCGGTGCTCTTAACTGCTGAGCCATCTCTCCAGCCCCAATGTTAATTTCTTGATTGTAGTCATTGTTCTGTAGTTATATAAGAGGATATCCTTGGTCTGGGCGTGTAGCTCAGTAGTAGGACTCTTGCCTAGCATGGAAAAGCCCTAGGATCCATCTCTAGCACTGCAAAAGTAAAATATATTGTGGTTAGGAAGATGGTTCAGCAGGTAAAGAGGCTTGCTGCCAAGCCTGATGACCTGAGTTTGATTCTCTATGTCCCCTGACCTCCATACATTCAGTGTGGTATAGTCTCCATTCTCTCTCTCTCTCTCTCTCTCTCTCTCTCTCTCTCTCTCTCTCTCTCTCTCTCTCTCTCTCTGTATCCTGTGCTCTCACAATCTCTTGAATTCTCTCTCCCTCCCTTCCTCCCTCTCTCTCCTTCCCTGTGTGTGTTTGCATATGTGTGTGTCTCGCACTCTCATACTCCATCTGTCTCGCTGTTTTGGGGGGGAGTTCTTTTTTTTTTAAAAACCCTTTTATTGATTTTTAAGAGTCCCATTCATCTCCCTGTCTCCTCATATCTGTCCTCCACCCCTGCAACCTCCCCTCACAAAATAACACACACACACACCCCCCAAAGCATAGAAAACATCTCATTGTGGAAGCTGTAGTGTGTCACAGGGTGTCTGTCTCACAGTCTGTCCCTCTGTCCACACATCTTCATTAGCTAATGTTCATTGGTCTGGTTTGGGATCTCTGGCTGCTGTGACACCATCAGTACTGGATCCTCACCAGGACTCCTTCAGGTTATCCTATTGTTGCCCAGTGTCATGGAGATCCTGCAGCTTTGGTTCAGCAGCACTGGCCCTTTGAAGTACCCGAAGAGTTCACAACTGTTATAGATTTTGGGCCAGGCCATCTCAAATGCCTGGATCTGAGCCCGCTGACTCTCTCTTATCTGCACCACCAGAGCAAACTGTCTAGCACTGCTCTCGTTAGGCCACCCAATGCCACCATCAGCAGGAAGCAGGGTTAGTTCTGCTTTCCTTCCCTGGGCTGGAGCCAGCTCCACTGTGCTGCACAGTCAAGGCATGGTGCCCATTCTCCCAAGTGCTGCAGCCAGCAAGGGGTGCGTCAGCTCTCTTCCTCTCATACCCTTGGGGCTGGCTCACCCATGACTTGGAGATCGGGCCAGCTCCACTGTTGTCCAGGGAAGGTACAAGGCCTGCTCTCCCAACAGGGAGGGAGGGGCAAGGCCAGCTTTCCATCTCATGATCTAGGGGCCAGCTCTTCCGTGTTCATGCCCAAGGGACCACAGGACCAGCCAATCTGAGTTCCTCCCCCCCCCCCCCCCCCCGACCAGGGCCAGCTCTACTGTGCTGCCTAGGCGAGGCTCAGGGCCCACTCTCCTGAATGCTACAACTGGCAAGGGGGCAGTTCTTCTCTTGGTTCTTTGAGACAGGGTTTCTCTGTGTAAATACCCCTGGCTGACCTGGAACTCACTTTGTAGACTAGGCTGGCCTCAACTCACAGAGATCTGCCTGCCTCTGCCTCCTGAGGGTTGAGATTAAAGGTGTGCTCTCATTCACACACACACACACACACACACACACACACACACACACACACACACACACACACACATATGAGAAGGAGGAGGAGGAGGAGACGAAGAGGAGGAAGGGAGGGAGGGAATGAGAAATGTAAGAAATTTATAAAAAGAATATTGTCCTTAGAAAACATATTCAGTGTTTAGGAACAAAGGGAGCGTTTTTTACATCTTTTCTGTGATTTTTAATCTTTCACAAAGTTGACTATACTAGCCAAAACAGCAGCTCTTCTCCAGGGAGTCTGAAGAAGGTAAAACCTAGGAACAGCAAACTCCAGGAACAGGAGAAATCCTGAGAAAGCCATCGGACGATTTAATTGAGAACCCACATCTGAACTGGACTTGGAGGTTCCGGCTTCACAGTAGGGTTAATGCTCTTTTCCCCTCCTGTGACTGAGACCAAGGCTAGAGGTCTATTAAAGCTCTCTCAGGATTTTTTTCTTTTTCTCTCCCAGATGTTCTCTTTAAGCCGTAATTTGTTGCTGAGCCTGTGGTAGAGTGCTTCCCTAGCATCTTTAAGGTTCTGGGCCCCAACCCAAGTATCTCCCCAGATGCTTTATATGGGTTTTCCAGGCATGGTGGTTTCTACCCATAATCCCAGTATTTGGGAGGCTGAGGCAGGAAGATTGCTATGACTGCTAGGCAGGCTTGGGCTTCATTGTGAGTTCCAGGACAGCATAGGCTAAAGTGTAAGATCCTCTTTCAAAGCACAATTTCCGTTGGTGGTGGCAGTGCACACCTTTACTCCTGGCACTTGGGAGGCACGCCAAGTAGATCTCTGTGAGTTCGAGGCCAGGCTAGTCTACAGAGTGAGTTCCAGGACAGCCAGGGCTACACAGAGAGAATCAATGCAAGGTGTGGGAGAAGCAGATTTTCCCAGGGCATACCAATTGGTTATCCAGTGCCAAATGGTGAGCCCTGAAAAACATACACACAAGTAACATTATTCAGACTGAATCGGTTTAATTTAACATTGTAAAGAAATAATTACAGATTGGCATGCATTTGAAACATATCTGAATTTGCTCTTTATCTGTTTTCTCAGATTTTCAATAGTACCTTGCAATACCTGAGAATGATATGCCAACTATCGTGCTGAAACCTCACACACACACACAGACACACAAACATACATACACACACACATTTAGATGGGTATGTTGGATATCCTGTTTTGTGTTTAATGTCAACTTGACACCACCTAGAGTCACTTGAGAGTAGGGAATGCCAAATGAAGACCTGCCTCAATCTATTTGGTCCGTGAGGAATTTCATTGCTAATTGAAGTGGAAGGGAGCAGCCTACTTTAGGCAGCACTGTTCCTGGACAGGTGGGACCTGATAGAAAGGAAAGCTAGCATTGGCTGGGCATGGTGGGATATGCCTTCAATACCAGCAGCCAAAAGGCAGGGACAGGCAGATGTCTGTGAGTTTGGGGCCAGCCTGGTCTATATATAGTGAGTTACAGTACAGCAGAGTTACATAGTTAAAATCTGTCTCAAAAAAAGGAAAGAAAGCTAGCACTGGGGCTGAAGAGACAGCTGGGTGGTTAAGAGTACGGGCTGTACTTCCAGAGGACCCGGGTTCTAATCCCAGCACATGGTGGCTCGCAGCCACCTGTAACTCCAGTTCCAAGGGTCCAATATCCTCTTCTGGTCTCGATGGATATTACACACATGTGGTATACAGACATGCCTGCAGGCAAAACACCCATGCACATTTAAAAGGTTAAAAAGTTTCAAAGAAGATAGTGTTTTCTAAAACAAACAAATCCCAAAACAAAACAAACAACAACCAAATGAGAGCAAGCCAGTGATCGGGTTCCTGCCTTGAGTTCCTGTTCTGACTTCTGTCCATGATGAATTGTGGCAACCTCCGTACGTTGCTTTTGATTGGAGTATTTTATCATAGCAATGGAAAGCAAAGTACAACAGTGGACCACAGTAGGTACTTGAGAAACCTAAGGCAGAAGTATTACCACAAGGTTGAGGCCAGCCTTAGCTAGACACTGAGTTACAAACCAGCCTAAACTACAATGGGATTTTTATTTTTTAACTTACTTTGGGGGTCAGAAACACAGCTTAAAGAGTAAACCTGCCTAATGCAAGCCTCACAGCCTGAGTTTGGGATCCAGGTGGGGGGAAAGAACCAACTTCTGCAAATTGTCCTCTGCCTTCCATAAGCAGGCCATGGCACACATGTATGCATACATACATGCACACACACATAAACCAACAAATAAATGGATAAATAAGTAAGTAAATACACAAAGCCCTCCCCCTGCCCAGCAACCCTAGGTGCTATGATCCATGACTTGCCAGTCTGAAGTAGTGTCTGTGTGGTCAAGGTCTAGCTTTGTTCCAGTGCCTTTGCTTCTACTGCGCTTTTCTGACATGCCCAAGTGAAGTTTTGGCTGATATATGTCCCAAGTTTCAAGCTGTCCATTTAAAATTTTTAAGTTTCTTTGTCTTGTTTATAAAAGGAAAGAAACAAGTCTTCACCACTCTGCATCTCCAATGGCTTTGGAAAATTTATAATCTCTTCCAATAACATTCATAATGCCATCCTGGAGATAAAATTTCCATTTATTTTTACTTCTGTGTATCTTATCGTACTGGCATACAACAACATTTTCTGTGTCAAAGAGTGCCTGCCTTTCCTCATCACTTACATCATCTTCACTGTTGAGGGGCTCTTCTTCCACCTGCCCATCTTCAGCTCCATCTTTATCTTCCTCCTCCTCATCATCATCATAGTCTTCTTCTTCATCTTCATGTTCCTCAGAAGATGTATCCCCTGTTCCGTCAACTTGCAGCACCAATGGAGCGTGGTGTTGAGCAGGCTGGGCCTGTGGCTGCTGTTGTCCAGCTGCAGGTATCTGTGCTTGTGCTGGTGTGGGTGCTGCCACGGTTGTAGGAATGACCTGAGTCTTATTTCCTGTAAATAAGACTTGCTGTGGCTGGATGAGGACACATGTCTGTGGTGAAATCCCTCCAGCAAGTGGGGCTGGGACCTGCTGGATAACATGCGATTGTACTGCACCAGGCTGCATTTGTGGTATAACTTGTTGTAGAACAATTGACTGCTGAGGTTGAAAGATATACTGGGCACCCTTGTGTGCTCTGACCACTGGAAGCAGCTGGCTTGAATGTGTCAGTTATCTGTTGAACAGGAGTCACGTCGGCAGGGAGTGCCAAGGTAGCAGCTGTAGCAGCAGCACTCATAATACTTGATGCATTCGTATGTTGTATCAACTTAGAATTAGGAACAATAACTTGTGCTGTAGCTTGCTGGGATGCCGGAATAAAAACCTGTTGGGTCTGTGCTTGCTGAGGTACCGTTTGCTGAGGTTGCGCTTGCTGGTGGTGATGGTGGTGGTGATGCTGCTGCTGCTGGGGTTGATGCTGCTGCTGAACTTGCAACAAAAGCTGCTGTTCTTCGGAATGAAATCCATCTACTGCCCTAGACTGCATTAGTTTATTCTCCCACAAAGTTTTTAGTTCCATCAGGACCTGTTCATCTACTCTGTCATCCAGAAAAATGTCTCGTACGTCACTAATAACATCTTCAATCACAGATCTATACAGTTTAGGCACGGTGTTTGTGTTTGTGTTTGCTGAGTTCGCCATTTCCACACACAACACAAACAAGAAGGAATGAGATATAAAGAAAAAAAGAAAAAAAAAAAAAAACCCTTGAGACCCTGTCTTAGTCAGGGTTTCTATTCATGCACAAACATCATGACCAAGATGCAAGTTGGGGAGGAAAGGGTTTATTCAGCTTACTCTTCCACATTGCTGTTCGTCATGAAAGGAACTCAGGCAGGTCAAGGAGCAGGAGCTGGTGCAGAGGCCATGGAGGGATGTTCCTTACTGGCTTGCTTGCTTCCCCTGGCTTGCTCAGCCTGCTTTCTTATAGAACCCAAGACTACCAGCCCACAGATGGCACCACTCACAAGGGCCCCTCCCCACCTTGATCACTAATTGAGAAAATGCCTTACACCTGGATCTCATGGAGGCATTTTCTCAACTGAAACTCCTTTCTCTGTGATAACTCCAGCTTGTGTCAAGTTGACACAAACCAGCCAGTACAGACCCGGAGGGTGACCCAAGTCACCCGCAAGTGTGGGGCAAAAATTTCTCAACAAAACCTGATCCAGAAGGAGTAAGAGGCGGGAGACCAGGAGGAGGGGGGACACTCCTCCCGCAGCTAAAAACCTAATCGCCTAAAGAAAAACCAAAAAACCAAAAAACACAACCCCTTAGGGGGTTAGGGGGCGTCACCCGCTCCCCAAGGAGGGAAACCAACACTGGTCACTGCTCCCTGCTCTGCCACCGCTGCCACCACAGGCTGCAGCTCCAGATGGGCTTGTTTGTTAATAGGCAAATGAAGGAATTCTCTGGATGGTGCCACCTGTAACTACCTGCGACAACCACGTGAGTAAGAACATATTTTGAAAGAACAGGTTATGAACAGAGAGGCCTCATACAAACGTTCAGGATGTGAAAATCCGTCCTTGTCATACACAGCCTTGCCACAATTTGCCACTTTGTACTTTTTTATATACTAACGGCATTTTAAGTATGGCAAGAAAATCTTTAGAGGTGGACTGTTTTAATAGTCACCTTGTAAGCCATTTACATGTGAATTTGAATTTGGCACTGCCCGGCAGGAAAAGATATAATTGTATTACAAAAACACTTTACCTATTTCAAAGCAACCTAATGTGAGCCACACTTCTTTCTCACTTTAGTAAATTTGACTGGGAGCTCGAGGGATGGCTCAGTGGTTAAGAGCACAGTTTGCACTTTCAGAGGAACTGGGGTCAATTCCAAGCACCCACATGGTGGCTCACAATTGTCTGTAACTCCAGTTCCAGATGATCTGAAGTCCTTTTCTGGCCTCTGTGGGTATCAGGTGCCTACTTAGACATACATGTAGGCAAAACATACATGTACATAAAATAATAAAAATAAAACAATAAAAATAATTAAAATGATAAATTAATAAATAAAATGATAAGTAAATAATAAAATCATTTAAAAATAAAAACCTGAACTCATTTTGTTACATTTAGTGCACGTGGATGTACATGTGCCACTGTCCACGTGTGGAGATCAGAGACGATTTCATGGGTTCTTCTTCCACTGTGTGGATCTTGATGGTGGAACTCAGGTTACCAGGCTTGGTGGGAAATTCCCTTACCAGATGAGCCATCTCCCTAGCCCTTCTTTCTCTTCTATTTTATTTTTATTCATTTTTCTTTACGTTTGTATCTCTCACCCTGTACAAAAATCTATTCAAAATGGATAAAAGACCTTAATATAAAACCCTAATCACTGAAACTACTCAAGAAAAACTTTGGGTGAACACTTTAAGACGTGGGAAAGAACTTTCAGGAAAGGTTCTAATAATGCAGTAAGTAATGCCAAATGATGCAAAACCTCCTGCGTTGCAAGGGAAACATTCAACACAGAGAGGAGACAGCCTACAGAATGGGTGAAAATCTTTGTCAGCTATTCTTCAGAGGCATAATGTCTAAAACATAGGAAGAATTCTTCTTTCGTTGTCTTTACACACTTTGTCTACACTGTGAATCTAAAATATAAAACGTATGCAATATACTATTGCATGCATTAAGAATATATGATGGTCTGAGGCCCCTGACACATAGACAGCAGAGGACTGTGTGGCCTGGCCTCAGTGAGAGAAGAAGCACCTAACTGTTGGGAGGCTTGAGGCCCCAGGGAGTGGGGAGGCCTGGCGGGGTGGGGACATCCTCTTGGAGATGGGGCTTGGGGTGGGGGGAGGAGGAATGGGATGAGGAACTGTGGGAGGGTGGATCAGGAAGGAGGTAATGACTGGACTGTAAAATATAAAAGTAATAATAATAATAAAAAGAATATATAATATAGGGCCAGATATAGTGGTTCATACCATTAATCCCAGCACTTGGGAGGCAGAGGCAGGCAGATCTCTGAGTTCGAGGCCAGCCTGATCTATAGAGCAAGTTCTAGGACAGCCAGGGCTACACTGAGAAAAGCCAAAAAGAAGATGAAGACTATATGGTGTAGGGCTGGAGAGATAGCTCAAAGACTATGAGCGTAAACTGCTCCTGAAGACCCAAGTTTGGTTCCCAGGGAGCACATCAGGCAGCACAGCTGCCTGCAATCCCAGTTCACAGGCATCTGACACCTCTCATTGCATTACATAAACAGAAGTAAAAATGAAAAAAAAAAAAAAAAAAAAACCACAAATCTTTTTTTAAAAGGAGAGAGGGAGTCTGCAGCCAAGGAGCGCCGTAGAGAGGAAGCCTCACAGGAACTTGGAAGGCCCGTGAGTGGGGTTGAGGGGAGCAGCACCTCCCGCCCAGACCCACCCGGATCTGCCGGGATCCCGGGCCTGAGAACCCGGGAACAGAAAGACTCCGAAACTTCCCGATCTCACTTGCAGGGGGAAACCTCTCCCTGTGACACCAGGAGTCCGCAGCCAAGGAGCGCCGTAGAGAGGAAGCCTCACAGGAACTTGGAAGGCCCGTGAGTGGGGTTGAGGGGAGCAGCACCTCCCGCCCAGACCCGCCCGGATCTGCCGGGATCCCGGGCCTGAGAACCCGGGAACAGAAAGACTCCGAAACTTCCCCATCTCACTTGCAGGGGGAAACCTCTGCCTGTGACACCAGGAGTCGATAGCCAACGAGCGCCGTAGA
>JAPYYD010006676.1:0-10931 GCA_028551405.1 Uromys caudimaculatus
GAGGCGGGTTGGGGAGGGGATGGGGGGTATACAAAGAGGAGACTCAGAAAAGGGGAAACATTGGAAATGTATATAAAGTATCAAAAATAAAAAAGGAGGAAAAAAAAAAAAAAAAAAGAATACCAAAGCTCTTGAAGACTTTTTACGGAAGGCATGGATTTGTTGGGCATGGGGAGGAAGCACTCTGTCCTGATCATCGGCACTGGAAGGGTGCTCATGAAATGCAGTTTCTTTCACAAAGAGCAGAATTCCTACCAGTGGGTAAAAACTGAGAAGTTGATTTTAGTATAATGGAAGAAAGAGCTCATAAAAATATCAGCGCTCTACAAAGCTGACAGAGTTGATCGCTTGACAATCTTGGAAAACAGAAATTTATAAGCAAGATTAAATTAAAAATCTTCTCTCACTTCTGGCTCCTCTCACATTTCTTCTCCACATTGTGAACCTGAATAGAATCTCTCTCCACCTGTCTCGTCAATATTCATGATGCCATTTGGGTGCCAGCTAAATAATCTAGAGTAAGTACCACCACTTAAGATTCTCAACCACATCTTTTGCTAATGAGGATAATAAAAGATATGAGAAGTGCCTGTAAACAGACTTCACTGGCAAAGGGAGATCACCACTAAAATTCTGTGCTGTCTATACTATTCTGGATCATCTAACCCCTCATCTAAAGAAAGAAAGTTATTATTTTCTAGAGTCTTGGTTGAATTGACAAGAAACCACTTCATTTTATTTTATTTTATTTTTTGGTTTCTCTGTGTAACCCTTACTGTCCTGGAACTCACTCTGTAGACCAAAGTGGCCTCAAACTCAGAGATCTTTTTATTGACCAACCAGAGATAATTGGGGAGCATTCTTTATACCACAATGATACAGGAGAGTCTTGAATATTCAAGACAATGCTGGTGCCTGGACTGTAACTAGATTTCTGGGGAACAGAAATCAGCATCTGAATACACAGTACACAAGGCCATTACACATAATGTACAGTTGTGTACATCACACATACAAATAACACAACTTCAGGATACAGGAGGGAAATGAAAGGAAAAGCCGTCATTTTTTGATGACAGCAGAATATTTTGGCAGATACAGGAGCAGCTCCAGATGCTACTTTTTTTGTTGGGAACTGACACTGTCAACAGGCCTGGGCCAAAAACATAAAGACTTTTACATTAACAGCCGCACCTCCATCAGAAACTTTCATCATCCAAGACACTCAGTACATGTAGCTCAGGATGCTGTGGTAGCTACTGTTACCCAGTTACCATGAGACAGAATGGCCATCGTGGAAGCCAGGAGAAGAGACACTGGTGTGTAATGTGTCGGATCATGAAAGCTGTCTGATGGAAGCAGGACAAAGCAGAGATGGGTAGGGTGGGGTGGGCTGGGTGACAGACCGGGAGAAGTGGAGTGGCAGATTTGTTCAAATGAAGACAGGTGTTAAGAAGATGGCCATAGCAATATGTTTCTAGGATGGAGTTTTAGCTGCCAGATATAAAACTGTCGTACATGTGTAGGCTCAAAGCAAGAGTTGCTGGTTTTCTTACTGAAGTTTTTGGGCAAAAGTGTGGCCATGAGACTCAACTAACAAGACAGGAAGTGGAGAAAGGTAGAGAAAGATAGATATAAGCAATCTGATTTGGTGTTTAGACATGAGCTTTGTTTGGGTTTAAGGAGAGGAAGGGTTCGGGCAGAGGAAAGACATGTACGGTGTCACCGGGTCTGCTCAGAGTGGGCTGGATGGTCGATCCATGTGTCTCTTCTCCCAGGTTCAAGGACACTGTTATCACTCTGGGGTTGGGGGTGGGGGAGTGGGAGGGGGTTGGTGAGCTGACTGTGGCAATGTTTGTCTCTCATCTTCTCCTGTTCTTTTTCCTGTTCTCCTATAGCCCCAAGCCCAAGGCAGGCCACAGAAACTAGAAGCCTTCTCCTCTCAAAGAGTTACAACCCCCAGGAATATTATTTCAGACTTCCCCTTCTATTCTGTGTAGCAGCCAGCTAAGAAGAAATGTTATGAGCTACCTGACCTGATGAGGCATTCTAGGAGGGTCTTATTCTAAAGGAGCCAGGAGCTAATGCTGCACAGAGAGGCCAGGAAGAATCTGTAGCCAGGCCATCTTATGGCTCCCATCAGCCTATTTCTGTTTGTAAAGCACATTTTTACTGTCCATTGCTGCCTATACTTCAGCAAAGGTAATTCTAAAGATAGATGGTTCTCCCTGGGTCTTTCTTTAAATGGTCTACCTCTAGGCTCTCACAACATGTCAAACTTGGATCAAATCTATTTGTTATGCTTTTTGCTTATTAGCCTCTTTCCTTAATAGAGGTGTTATCTCTGCTGTATGATGGACAGAAAAGGAATCCTCTCCTTTGATGTGATTATACCAGAAAAAGACAGCTGTGAGGAATTTTGATGAAAGGGGTTGCCTGGCTCATGCTTAAAGGGACCAAAGGTTAGTGAGCATTTTGTCCTGACCGATGACAAGGGTAAGCAATTTAGCTTATCACATGTAAGACAAATAATGAGAATCTAGCTTTGTTGTAAGTGAACAAGAGGGGCACCTGGGCTGGAGAGATGGCACTCACTACTCGTATTTGATCATTCCCAAGATCCTATGGGAGAAGGAGAGAATCAGCTTCCAAAGGTTGTCCTATGATCTCCACATGCAGGCCATGGTACACACATACACTATTACTGCTACTACTACTACTACTACTACTACTACTACTACTACTAATAATAATAATAATAATAATAAAGAATAATAGTGTAAAACTCTCAAAAAGAAAAGTGACACATGAGTCCTAAGTTCTCTGATGGGGTGAGGGGAGATAGAAACATTGCTTCTGAGGCCTCCACTTGGGGGTTTCATTACCTGAGTCTTCAACCTTAGCTTTGCTCCATTTTACATTGGGGAAATCCTTTCTGTGCAGATCTTATGATCACAGTATTCTATGGCAGAAAGCCCTTTCCTCTTTTGCAGGAGTCCTTTTTGCTCTTGCAATAGCGATTTTGCATTAAAGTTTCTCATGAATTTGGAGAGACATTTTTGGACATCTTAGCTCTGGAAACCCTAACAAACCTTCTGGGCAAAGATATCTTAATGCCATGGTCTCTCTTCCCAGTAATGCTTCCAGAGTCTCTTCTTCCTCAGTGTCTGTGGTTTTTGTTTGTTTAACAACATATAAACATATAAAGAAACCCTTTATCGGGTATGCCACGAATATTTTCTGCCTGTCTGTGGCTTGTTTTTTAAATGTCTCAACAGTGCCTTTCGCTGAATAAATTTTACATTTTGATTCAATGCTGAATGTTCTTTCTCTCTATTACTTGGGATTTTAAGGCTACATAGCTAAAAGGTTAGTTTTGTTGTTTTCTGTTCTTTTTTTTTAATTCCATTTTTTTCTCTCTCCCCTCTTCTCTCTGCTCCTCTTTGCTCACCACTGAGCTCCACCCTCAGCTTCTATCCTAACATGTATTTGGAATCCTAAAGGCTTTTGGAAGGAATTTCGACACCCTTTCTACTTCTCCAGAAGTTTCTGTATGGCTGCACATTTATATTTTCACCTGGGAGGTGCCTAAAAGGAGGCCCCGGGAAAAATCAGATTTAGTATGCTCAAAGGAAATACTAGTTATGGCCTTGCTTACACATTCATTCCGGCATTTCTGATCTTTTATAGAAAAGCTTCTATTTTTTTTCCTGTTGCTTAGGTTACAGCAATCACATCTTGAATTTATTATACATAATCATTTAACACGAGTTCATTTTTATGTTTTTATGGAAGTCATGACTGTGCCTTTGGGGAGAAGTTATCCTTTATTGGGATCGCTGCTTTTGATTTTTCCTAAAGGACATTCCGGAGCTACTTCTTTTTTTTTCACATATTAATAATTTTTTTAAAATTTATTTATTTTTTATTTATTCACTTTACATCCCACACACTGGCCCCACCCAGTCACATTCTCCCACAATCCTTCCCCCATTTCCCCTCCCCTTCTCTTTTAAGCAGGTGGAGACCCTCCTGTGTATCGTATCTCCCCACCCTGGTACTTTAAGTCTGCAAGGCTAGGTGCTTACTCTCCCACTGAGTCCAGGTAAGGCAGCCCAGCTAGAAGTAGATATCCTACATACAGGCAACAGCTTTTTGGGATAGCCTCTGCTCCAATTGCTCTGGACCCATTAGTGAGTTTATTTTTAACACGTTGTTATCGTGAAAACTAGACTCAAACTTGTTCCATGTCTGCTAGAACTTCTGATATTTCCTGAAATTTCCCTATTCTAGCTCTGGAATAACTGGACACACACACACACACACACACACACACACACACACACACACACACACACACACACACACATACACACACAATCTAGAATTACAGGGATGGACTAAAATACATGGTTTTATACAATGGCAGGGATTGAACCCAGGGCTTTGTGTATGCTAGAAAAGCACTTTATATAATTTGATTTTACTTTAGAAATAAATTTTTATTTTAATTTTTTGATACTTTATTTACATTTTAAATGTTTCTTCAATGCAACCTTGACCAAATCTCCTAAAGCCAAATCCTCATTCCTAATATCCGCCCCTCCCGCCTTCCGACCAGTAGGGAGCAGCACTGATCCCTCAGACCAGTGCCTGCCTTTGGGTTCCTCTCCTCCCTTTGCTCTGCTCTTTTGCACCCTTTCGTTGGACTCTCTTTCTTCTCATTCCCTTAACTTTTCTTCACTGTCCTGCTCTCGTTCCTGCAGGGTCCACCCAGATTCCTAAGCGATTTCTGAGACTTGCCTCCATTGAGGTGATTCGGGGGATCCGCAGGTATCTGCCTCCTTACTGCCCTCCCCGCGCCTCAATACCCCGATCACCGGTACCACCCAAGTCCGTCAATCTTTCCACCTCCGAAAGGAGACTTACGGTCTACCAGCTGGTGGCTTGCAAGTGGTGCCTGGAACACCCAGTAGTTGCAGTAAATCAGAAAGAAGCATTATCAAACGTTATCAATAAAAGTGTAAAATGATATTAATATTTATTTTTTAAAGAAGAGATATTTTAAGTTTTTCATATGGGTAATGCAATCACCTGTAAGATGACAAGCTAGACTACTGAAGCATTGGTGGTTCAGTGGTAGAATTCTCGCCTGCCACGCGGGAGGCCCGGGTTCGATTCCCGGCCAATGCAGCTGCGTAACTTTTGGCATTTTTTTTCTCTAAAGCACGTCTTCGAAATAGAATCTGCCTTAGAATCATTCGTTTCTCCTACTTACATTTAGATTACTTGTATATACTAATCATATTTTAAATAAAATCGCTCTTTCAAATGAAAGGAACTAGTGACACGCTATTTTCTTAAAGAAACATTGAATTTCTTTTATCTAACGCTATTTAAAATAAAATCTTTCTGAGCTCTTTTTGCTAGATCTAAATCACTGGGTCAGCTAATCACTATAAATCATAAGAAGCTGTGAAAGGACAATATTTACATAGAGATATAAAAGTATAATTTTAGAGGCCAGTTAACCGGTTCTAGCAGAGTGGCGCAGCGGAAGCGTGCTGGGCCCATAACCCAGAGGTCGATGGATCGAAACCATCCTCTGCTAAGGGAAAAGTTTTGTTTTTTTTTTCCCTCAAAGTCTTATTAACTTTCTACTATTTACTTGCAGAAACCGAAAGTAGAAACTAATTAAAGCATGTTGCGCTCAATATTCCTTCAAGATGAAAACAGCGCACTTTCAATTAACTGTGGGATGATAACAGACTCAGAGGTGGTAAAAAAAAAAAACCCAGCTGCAGAAGTAGCAGGTCTGTGCGCCACTAAACTGCATACTACAAACGTACAGTTTCAAGAAACTATAGCCAGCTCGGTTTTAGAGTGTTTGTGAAAGTTACACGGAGTAGCCTTTTCCTCCTGCTCTGTTTTCCTCCTTGGCGCTTATCACCACCAGCTCAGTATGGTGTGTATTATTCCTTTATTTCTTTAGAGCTCTGAACGTTGCCTATGGCGATTTCCCAACTTCAGAATTTTTTTCTACACAGGAGTAGAAAGTCTGTGTGGGGCCATAGTCGCTTGGCGGAGAATTGAGTGTCGTCCCTGGTGAGGTCTGGAGAAGGAAAGGCCACACATCAGCCCTACCTTCCTTTCCACAGTCAACATTTGGAAAAAACTGGCATCTCATGCGTTACAGTCAATCTCTATCGAGCTGTAAGACATCTTGATACACCAAAGGCAGCAAAAGATCCCGGTTCCTATTGTTAGGTTATTCCGAGAGGACACGACGGAATTTTCTTTGCCCACCTCCAAGTCTTTCTCAGTTTGTCCTGACAACTCTTCTCTCTTTTGCTAATAATCTCTGATAATGCCCCAAGTCAAGTTCCCTGGGTCAGTCCTGGGTGCATTTATCTCCCGGTACCTGGTCTTGAAAGCACCAGCCCCCTGGTGGGGTCACTGGGCATCATAAAATGAATCTGATTCTTCTGATGGAGCATTTTACAGAGCAAAACGTGGAGGTTATAACACAACAGTAACAGTTAAAATTTTAAAAATTTAAAGTTTTGCTTTTATATAATCCCAGCTGCTCACCAGTTAGAGGGTGACTTGAGCCAATAAATCGCTGCGCAACATATGGAGACATTCTTTCGGGGGAAAATATAAATAAAATAAAATTTAAGCCGCTACTGATATTTTTCCTCTTAAAATATGTGCTGCCTTCTGGAATACCAACTGGCACCTTTTTCTTCCTTCCTTCCTTCCTTCCTTCCTTCCTTCCTTCCTTCCTTCCTTCCTTCCTTCCTTCCTTCCTTCCTTCCCTTTCTTTCTTTCTTTCTTTCTTTCTTTCTTTCTTTCTTTCTTTCTTTCTTTCTTTCTTTCTTTCTTTCTTTCTTTCTTTCCTTAAAATCTTAATTGTTGAGACGTTAAAGCCAGAAGGAAACAGTCTCTCTAGTTCTCAATCATGAGCAGAGAGATAAAGAAAAGGGGCCATTGAATTGTCAGACAACCATTTTAAATGGAATTTGAGATCCTTGCTTCATCTAAAATAGACTGGAGGAGAGAGAAAGGGAAGGAGGGGAGCTAAGAAGAATGGTAGGCAGTTCATTTGCCAGGGGATCTGTAGGAGGGAGGGAGGGGTCTTCACGTGGACGGCTCTCCCCTCTCCCCTCTTCCCTTTTACATCTTGTAAGACAGAAAAGAAGGGGAAAACCACTAAAGAAAAGGGAGGGACTTTTAGAGACAGGACTGAGAAAGACAGGTAGAAGAGATCCTATCACAAGGGAAACAGGTGACTGGTCCAGTAACTCCCTTCATTTAATACTCAGCATTGCATACAGATATCAAAATATCATGCTGTGCCCAACTAATGTATTAAACTTTCCTTTGCCACTTAAGAATAATGTCATTGAAAACAAAACAAAGGTCATCTAAGCAGAAGAGAATGCTTGTTTTGCTTTTTAAACTTAGATAATTATTCAATCAACAAGAAACAACTTTTTAGAGGTTAGAAAATAGCACAGAAGTAGTGTTTGCTTAACAAATACAGTGACTGATCCGAGTTCAGTCTTCAAGACTAAAACAAACAAACCCAAAGTAACAATAAACAACTGAACATTTCCTATGCCCTCACTCTCACCCACTGTTAGAAAGTCAAGCCCGTTCCCTCTGCTTTACTTTTTCTCTTAACTAGCTTGTGAATGTCTGTTATGTGAGACCCTGTGCTCTGCCCAGAGGGGCCAAGCAAGGAATGATGTCTTAGTTGAGAATCAAGTGGGAAACTCTGGGCATTTGATTCAGGCCTAGGTGGCAGGAGACTTCATGAGTTTGTCTGGGTCCAGAAATTTCTGTTCATATCCAGATTTCCAACTTTGAGATTAAAAACCAATAAACAACTTTTGTTTGTTTAGTCTGGGTCACATCCAAAACCTTTGTTAAATGCCAATACAAAAGATTTAGACTCAGCCAGTGCACCTGTGTTGCATAGGGACATGCTGGCAACTTCTACTCCCCAGCTCCTATTAGTTTCCACCAGTTTCATGAACATGTCTGTGTTGTGATTGTTCTTACCACAGAGCTAAGAAACTACTGAAACGTGTTTTGGTCCTTATTAAAGAGGAATGCTAAGACAATGGACCCTAAAGAATTAAGATTTCCTCCAGGAATCTCAAGAGGGGGAAGGGAGAAGCTAACATCCCGACTCCTGGAGTTTTCACAGCAGGACAGCCTAACTCTCCCAGAACTCAACATCTCCTTGTCCTGCGTTTCTTTCTCTGGTGTCTATAATATTGTAACACTGCTACAGGAAAAGGAGACTGCACAGGAACTCTTAGTCCCCAGTTCTCGCCTAACTGTGAATGAATCTCCTTACTTTACTCATTTCTGTTTCCTAATTTCTTTCAAAATTTGGGGAAACTAGAGTGGCAGGATTAGGGGTCTAAGTGTCTCATAACATTATCAAAATTTTTAAAAAATTACAATGTCAGAAGGCATGGACTTCAAGAATATTTGTAGAAATGAGACTTGGTTCCAAATGTCCAAAGACTGTTGATCCCCCGTGAGCAACTGACATAAACTCGGTTTAAAAAAAACTTCAGTTGTTGTTTTAGCTATAATTTTAACTAAATGCAGACTTTTAAAATGAAAGAGAATGTGAAATAATAGCAGGTTGAAATAAAATATAGTGTTAAGTGTGGTGACATATTAAAGTGTGCTCCTCACAAAGGCACGAGGTCAGGTCTTGTCCTCGAGATGATGTATTTGGAGACAGGCTCTTCAAGTAGCTGTGAAGTCCAGGATCTTCACAGGCTGGAGCTGCAGGTCAGCGGCCGGCCACTTGCCTAGTAACTTGCCTTCAGTCCATTGCCATTAAGAGCAGTCCTAAGAGTGGGGCCCTTATTAGAGAGACACAGGGCTAAACAGGTCAAGGATCCAAAATGAAGTTAGACACCTGTCATGTCCCAGACTCTCCGTCTATGTGTCCCAGTCTCGTCTGTCTTGCCTCCTCTCCTTCAGTCACACTCGAATGACTCTTGAGAAGTTAATATAACTCTTTAAACGTTACTAGGAAAAATAATAATAACACTACTGTAACTCAGTGGTCACAGCATAAGAGCATTTTCTGTCTGGATGAAAAAAACACAAGGCCATGGGCTGTGATTCTACTTGTGGCCACAAGATGGCAGAAAAGAGCAGCACATTTCACAATACTGCAAAACTAGATTATTCCTTAGCCCCTCACCTGCACGCTGGAAGTGGTCTTCATGCAGAGGGTCTGCGATGGTGATCTACAAAATAAGATTTACTGGAGAAAGTAGATCATGAGGTAACGGAGAATGCTAATATCATGAAACATCAAAAATGATTTTTTGGGCTATCAGGACTTTGGAGAGTTGCTGAACCTGGGTGGCGCATGGAAGTCTCACGAATATTGAGGGCTACCCTGCGCTTTTAATTCACTTCCAACTCAGCGGTCATGCTGGGGTCCACTGGCTTTAAATGCAGTGTTGATGCCAGCGGCTGGATTCATGACCGTGGACATTCAAATCAGTCTTGAAGATGGCCTCTCTGGAGCATACTTTCTCATGAATTTACACTCAGGTTCTTTTCCCTTGTACGGTCAATACCCACACCCACACAGCACTATGGCCTGTGCTTACGCAGCGTAATTTTCAGTTAGGAGGAATGAAAGGTTGATCAGGATCTGAACAGCAGCTAATGCGTAATTTAAAGCTTCAGAATTCAGTGCACGTCCGTAAATAAATTTCCACAAATAACCTCTTAAAATTACAAAATACAAGCCGCTACAGGCCGTTGCGTACTTAAAATATTCGTACTGCCTGGGAAGGCAAAACTTAATTGTCCAATAATCCTGATCTTCCAAATGCATACTGCTTACTGCATTTTTGGGCACTTTACGCTTTGTTACCTCCAAGGCGAGAGAACCACGCCTAGAATAACCACACATGTTAACAGCTATTTCATAGGAAACTGTGGGTGGCTCTGAAAAGAGCCTTTGGGGAGCCTTAGGAGATCGCATGCTCACTTGGAGCTGGTGTACTTGGTGACAGCCTTGGTGCCCTCGGACACGGCGTGCTTGGCCAGCTCCCCAGGCAGCAGCAGGCGCACGGCCGTCTGGATCTCCCGGGACGTGATGGTCGAGCGCTTGTTGTAATGCGCCAGGCGCGACGCCTCGCCCGCGATGCGCTCGAAGATGTCGTTCACGAACGAGTTCATGATACCCATGGCCTTGGAGGAGATGCCGGTGTCGGGGTGCACTTGCTTCAGCACCTTGTACACGTACACCGAATAGCTCTCCTTGCGGCTGCGCTTGCGCTTCTTGCCGTCCTTCTTCTGCGCCTTGGTGACGGCCTTCTTGGAGCCCTTCTTCGGGGCGGGAGCGGACTTCGCGGGCTCTGGCATGCTGAAAAACAAAAACGAACTCAAAAGAAGAAAATGAGATAACTGAAATAAGACGTTCACTGTACTGGCTGCTTTTTAAACAAACGTAACGCTATGCTGAGCCTTAATCACATACGTCATGTACTAACCGTCCAATCAAAACAAGGGTTTTTTAAAACCACAGTACCATTGGTCACTATTGTGTAACCAATGAAATCTCTCCATTTTCGCGCCCTGCGTTGACTATAAATAAAACGAGTGTAGCTTCCTTGCCTTTTATCGTGGCAGTTATCTCCTCGGAAATTGAGTCATGTCTGGACGCGGCAAACAGGGCGGCAAGGCTCGCGCCAAGGCCAAGACCCGCTCCTCCCGGGCCGGCCTGCAGTTCCCCGTGGGCCGCGTGCACCGGCTGCTCCGCAAGGGCAACTACTCGGAGCGGGTGGGCGCCGGCGCCCCGGTGTACCTGGCGGCCGTGCTGGAGTACCTGACGGCCGAGATCCTGGAGCTGGCGGGCAACGCGGCCCGCGACAACA
>JAPYYD010006677.1:0-10929 GCA_028551405.1 Uromys caudimaculatus
AGGGTGACTGTGACCCTATAGTTAGCTGCCAGGGTAACTGTGACCCTGCGGTTAGCTGCCAGGGTGACTGTGACCCCAGCAGTTTAGCTGCCAGGGTGACTGTGACCCTATAGTTAGCTGCCAGGATGACTGTGACCCCTGCAATTAGCTGCCAGGGTGACTGTGACCCCCGCAGTTAGCTGCCAGGGTGACTGTGACCTCAGCAATCACATGCCCGTATCAGCTTCTCACTGGTAATAAGAAAACTTCCCATTTGAGTTTCTCCTCTTCCCACATTTAATTTTGGTTATTATAATTTATTCTTCTATATGACATATGTGCTAATAATTATAGCTGTAACTATTTTATTTTTTAATGTTATTCAAAACATTGAAGTGATTTATACACTACCAGTACAGTACTAGAACATTCTGTATTTATGATTTTTCATTTTTTATTGTTTTTAAGGTTTTATTTTTTAAATTACACATGCATGTTGGGGGGAAGAGCACTTTGTGAGTGGAACGTGAGAGGGTGCTGAGTGCTGTAGAGTATATAGGTGGTTCTGAGACACATGACATGGATGCTGGGAACCCAGCTCAGGTCTTCTCCAAAAGCAGTATGGCCTCTTAATCATTTAACTATTCCAGCACAGTTTAAAAAAAAAAATACAGTGTCTTTACCCAGCCCTGGCCCATTTAGAACTTGCTATGTAGGCCAGTCTGGCCTTGAACACACAGAGATCAACTTGTCTCTGCCATCTAAGTGGTGGGATTAAAGACCTGTGTCCCTGGCTCCCACCTACCGCATCATACATTTGCTTTCCTGTTGTAAGTGTCCTTCCATTCCACCTTGAAGAACTCACAGATCTCCTATGAGACTGGTCTCCTGATGATAAGAAGTCCCAGGTTTGGTTTAGAGAGGCCATTCCGTCTCTCTCCGGGTTTCTGAAGCGCAGGCTTTGCTGGGAATGTCCTTCCTGGCAGGCAGTTCCTTTTCTTCCACACTTTGCATCCACCACTCCACTGTCCTGGCCTGCAAGGCTGTGCTGAGCATCCTGGTGTGCCACAGCATCCTGGTGTGTCACAGCACCGCCCCTGTGCGTAACAGCCTATGTTCCTCTTGCCGCTTGCAAAATTCTGAATTTGATTTTAGAGAGTTTGACTATAGTGTGTCTGGGTGAAGATTTCTATATTATCTTTATTTAAGATATTTGGGACTTCAAGATCCTAATGGTAGAGATCTGAAGTCAGGTCCCTGGGTTCACAAAGCCAAAGTACTTCATTGATCAAGCCATCTCTCTAGCCTGTATTTTAAAACATTTTTGTGCACATGTATTGATCTCTAATAAGAAAGTATATTTAAATTAAGAACCATCTTTGGCATAAATAGGAGAATAAGGCCTATATATAAAGTCATATTACTTAATTAAAAGCCACCTTTAAAATATGCAGAAGCAGTCATTCTCAACTATACAACAAATTCATAGCCATCTTAGGCTCCTTGAGAAAGAAAGAAATAAAATAGTTCCAAAGATCTTGTACTGGCTGGTTTTGTGTGTCAACTTGATACAAGTTGGAGTTATCACGGAGAAAGGAGCTTCAATTTAGAAAATGCCTCCATGAGATCCAGCTGTAAGGCATTTTCTCAATTAGTGATCAAGAGTGGGAGAATCCATTGTGGGTGGTACCATTCCTGGGCTGGTAGTCCTGGGTTCTATAAGAAAGCAAGCTGAGCAAGCCAGTAAGCAGCATCCCTCCATGGCCTCTGCATCAGCTCCTGCTTCCTGACCTGCTTGAGTTCCAGTCCTGACTTCCTCTGGTGATGAACAGCAGTGTGGAAGTGTAAGCTGAATTAACCCTTTTCTCCCCAATTTGCTTTTTTGTCATGATATTTTGTGCAGGAATAGAAACCCTGAGTAAGACAGATCTGAACTTAGTAAGATAAAATAATAAGTTTAGAAAACTAAAATTAAAATATGCAGAAGACAGATTAAAGGCAAAATGTTAACATTTGCTGAATAGAGCTAAAGAGTACACATGTAAACATTTTCTTTCAACTTTTATATATGCTCAAAAGTTTACATTTGGGGCTGGAGAGATGGCCCAGAGGTTAAGAGCACTGTCTGCTCTTCCAGAGGTTCTGAGTTCAATTCCCAACAACAGGTAGCTCACAACCATCTTTAATGAGATCTGGTGCCCTCTTCTGGCCTGTAGGCATGCATGCAGGCAGGACACTATACATAATAAATCTTTAAAAAAAAAAAAGTTTAAATTCAAAACAAGATTTTTTTAAAACCTTAACTAAGACAACAGTGAAGCCTCATGCACAGTTTTCTTTTGTTTTAAGATTTATTTATTTATTTATTTATTTATTTATTTATTTATTTATTTACTTTAAGTATATGAGTACACTGTTACCCTCTTTGGACACACCAGAAGAGGGCATCAGGTTCCATTATAGATAGTTGTGAGTCACCATGTAGTTGCTGGGAATTGAACTCGGGACCTCTAGAAGAGCAGTCAGGGCTCTTAACTGCTGAGCCATTACTCTAGCCCTCAAAGCAGTTTTCTTTTTCTTTGTTTTTGTTTTTTTGGGTTTTTTTTGTTTGTTTGTTTGTTTTTTAGATTTTATTTTATTTATTTTATGTATATGAGCATACTGTTGCTGTCTTCAGACACTCCAGAAAAGGGCATCAGATCCCAATACAGAAGGTTGTGAGGCACCATGTGGTTGCTGGGAATTGAACTCAGGACCTCTGGAAGAGCAGTCAATGCTCTTAACCACTGAGCCATCTCTCCAGCCCTCAAAGCAGTTTTAAGAGCCACACACATACACCAATTTTATAGCAATAAAGCCTCTCAGCGCTCTAGCCCATTTCTCCAGCGTTCTTCACTGAGTGCAGACTGCAGTGCTGATGGTAAAAGCTTAGCTGGCCCTGTCCAACCCATAACCTGCTGATGTGTATGGCCACACATGTTTATAAAAAGCCATCCACTAATAATATCGATAAAGCTAATGGATTGACTTCTAATTAAAACAGATAACAATGCTAATCCAATAACCATATAGATCCTGAACGGCAAGCAAAAGAAACCGGAAAGAGAATTGCATATGTTCAGGAAATGTACTTGTGCAAGTAGCCTCAGAAATTATTTGCATATCCCAGTGTAAAAGGAAAAGAAATTCTCTCCCTTCACCATTCATTAACTCAGTGTACAAATGTTACCATATGTGTTAGCTAGTTTTCTGTCAATGTTACACAATCTAGAGTCATCAGAGAGGAAGGAGCCTCAGTTAAGAAAATGCCCCCATAAGATCCAGCTGTAAGGCATTTTCTTGAGTAGTGAGTGATGTGGGAGGGGCCAGCCTATTGTTGGTGGTGCCACCCCTGGGCTGGTGGTCCTGGGTTCTGTAGGAAAGCAGGCTGAGCAAGTCATGAGGAGCAAGCCAGTGAGCAGCACCCCTTCATGGCTTCTGCTTCAGCTCCTGCCTCCAGGTTCCTTCCTTATTTGAGTTCCTGTCCTAACATCCTTCAATGATGAACTGTAATGTGGAAGTATAAGCTGAATTAAACCCTTTCCTCCCCAGATTGCTTTTGGTCATGGTGTTTAATCAAAGCAATACTAACTCTAAGATACCTTATGAACTGCTCTCTTTATATGACGATTAGCATTTTAATGTCAGGAAATGACTTTCTTGTACATCATGCTCATATCATAAAATGTTAAATTTTGCTGGGCAGTAATGGTGCACACCTTTAATGCCAGCACTCAGAAGGTAGAGGCAGGCAGATCTTTGAGTTCAAAGTCAGCCTGGTCTACAGCCTAGAACCTACAGAATGGGTTCCAGGACAGTCATGGCTACACACAAAAATCTTGTCTTGAAAAAAATAATAAAATTAATATAATAATAATAATAATAACTATTATTATTCACTTGTAAGACTGATATAAAACCTCATTCATGACTATTTTACTTTATTTTATTTTATTTTTCTGAGACAGAATCTCTCTATGTTATCCTGGCTCCCTGGGGCTCGCTATGTATACCAGTATGGCTTTGAACTAACAGAGGACCCCCTGCCTCAGCCTCCTGAGTGCTGGGATTACAGGTATGCACCACCACACCTGACTGCACATAATAATTTCAATACTGTTTATTGGGAAGTTTGGTTATAAAAGAAGGAGATGTGTTCTAGTAAACAAGTGTTCAGTAGAAGAAGACTTGTGTTCTAGTGAAGTGATACCAGCTTATTGAGTGAGACAAGATTTCTCTCAAGGGCATTAAGAACCTGTACCTTAACATTGCAGTTACAAAAATATGTGACAGACAGGTAGTAGCCCCACCACCATTTAGCTGAAGACATGAGACTTGAAATACTTGCTCAAGTTAGCCAAATAAAGAGCTCAGAGAATTAGTGTTCTCTTGTAATGGATTGCCTTCTATCTGAAGGTGGATAATGCCATCTACTTTATCTTTTAAAATATGTGTAAAAATCTTAGCAAAGAAAGTATGGGTCATTTGGACATATATAACTCTATGTATGTTTACAGGATTGAATCAAAAAATGTTGGACCAATTTTAACCAGTCTAAATGGTTATTTTTTTTTTTTTATCTTGTGAGCATAGCCAATCTTTTGACACAGTGAAACAAGGTTGAAATTCACAAATTTACATTCTAGAACTGCACAATTAACTTACAAAATATACAGAAAAGCAATGCCATTTTAAGTAAGTTTATGATTTTGTGTTGGGAATTTCTCATAGCTGTCCTTGGCCTCATTCAAGCCATGGGCTATGGGTCAGTGGCTTAGTTACTTTTCTACTGCTGCGATAAGACCCCATGCCCAAAGCAGCTTACATAAGAAAGAGTTTATTTGGGGCTTACAGTTTTGAAGAATTAGACTCTATAATCACCAACACAAGGACCATGGCAGCAGGCAGACATGGCAATGGAGCAGTAGCTAAAGGCTCACAATTTGAGACATGACCATGGGCAGAGAGAGAGAGAGACACTGGAATGGTGCCAATCTTTTGAAACTTCAAAGACCGCCCCCAGTGACACACTTCCTTCAACAAGACCACGCCTCCTGATCCTTCCCAAATAGTTTCACTCCAAGAACACTTGGAGACCAAGTGTTCAAACATATGAGCCTATGGGGCCATTCTCATTCAAACCACCATAGTTTGCACACACTGGAAACTAATTTGAATGTCTCCATTTAGATTATAAATTCTCCAAGGGCAAGGACAATATCTTAAACCCCTTTGAGGCTTGCAGAATGCCCTACAGATTCAATAAAAGGTATCATGAACACATTTGCAATAAAGATGATGCTGGTGATAATTTATTGGAATAAAAACATCAGAAATTGCAAAAATCTGCCAACTGAACAGAATTTTTGGAAGACAATAAAGTTCTTTATAGCTTTTTGATATTGCCCAAGTAGATTATGTTGTTTGAGTAGTTTAGCAGAGGTTATAACATTTAATTAACTCAGGAGGAGTGAAGATTAATTGAGAAGATTGTATTTTCCCTTCCTAACTGCTGTCAATAAGTAAAATTGTCCTAAAGCCATCATCCTTGTCATGCTAGCATATGAGATACCATGAAGCCCATAGGATACAGTTCCCTGTTATTTATGCTTCTTGACTGTGAGGGTTAATGAAAAGGGCTTTTGTTCATTAGAATAAAATTGTACTAGAAATAAAACCTGACCCCATTAGCAAGAAGCGTCTCATCTGCTGCAGCAATTCTTGCTATAGGAGACAGAGGTAGCTGTTTTCACAGAAAACAGGAGACTGTACTCATACTTTAGTTTCTTTCCTAGTTTTAATTTCAAATGTTGAAATCTTATAAATTATCCATCTTTTGTATTGTCATTTCTTTCTTCCCTTTTTCTGTCCTCTTTTGAGCAAGTGTGTTTTGCTAGACAGGCAAACCTTGTCAGTTATCTTCATTTACTTACATTGTAACTAATTGCTTTGTCAATTACCAAGACAAGCAAAAATATCCCAGAGTGGACTCTCTGCTAATTACCTCACTTCCTGAAAGGACAGTTTCTTGTTGCTCCTGTAAGAAGATTTTAAATTCTACTTGACAGATGCTGAATGCTACCATAGACTGTGGGGAGTATGAAGATAGACAACTGTCGAAGAACTAAAGCCAATAGTCTGGGGAAAGTGAATATGAACATTCGCCTCTGGAGATGAATTGATTCTGTAATGTGGCCATCTTGGGCCTGCCATGTCCTGAGGTGAGACCCTAACGTTAACATTCAAAGGAAAAGCACCAAATCCATGTTTGCCTACTTGGTCTGTCCTCTCGCCTCCACTAAGGTGGCTCTGGAAGCTGTTAGCTTCGACTGGCTGCATAATCAGTGGAACTGTGGTGTGCTACCTCACTTTTCTCGCTCTCAATCGCTCCAATAGAAAATAAGGCCAACTCAGACCGTCGTGATGAAATGTAGGATGCAAAGGCGTCTCCACAGTGTCTGGTGCTGATAGGTACTCAGTAAATATTCGTTCTTTTTCCATTTATGAAGCTTACCCAGCAGCATGCTCATTTGCAATATCTAGACTTTCTGAACCACAAGAGAATATGAAAAAGATAACACTAAGCTGCTGCCAGAGTGGAAGCTTATGAAATATGTATATAAGTAAATATTATATGCTATACAAAGTTACTTAGCATGTACATAGATACATATATTATATATGCATTTATGTGTATGCATACACATAAGTCTTTTTACTTGTGTCTCTTGTTTTCTCACATCTCAACTCCTCAGCACTCTAAGATTCACACACACACACACACACACACACACACACACACACACTGCCTTTTTTTTTTTTAAGCTTGAGGACAATTTAACTGGAATTTAAAAAAAAAGCGCAACACAGCATGCAAGTTTTAAATCCTGGCAGTTGCCTGGGGGAGGGAGATAAAGGAGAGAGAGAGGCCATGCTGTCCAAGCTAATCCAGCGGGGAGATCCAACACACGGGAGGGGGGGGGGGGGACACACCTCAGAGAGAGAGCAAGGAAGCCCAAGGTCCCAAAGGAAGCATGCTTGAGCTCTGACTAGTATCTGAAAGAAAAAGACAAAGGAGAAGAAAAAGCAAAAAGTAAGCCTTTTTGGGCCAGGATTCAGGAAACAGGCAAACCCCATAGAACCTCGTGGTGGTTCTGGACTGTGCTATGGGTCAGTAATTCTGGGAAAGAAATGTACATTACCACAGAAAAGGGCTAATTATTCTGCCTATCTCTTTAGCATGACTTAAAGTGAACCCATCCTTCTGAGAGGTGTTCCCTTGGCCAGGTGATAGGCCAACCCGACTGAATTCATTTCTAAGGCAGGACATAATGGTATGTAGCCACCATGGCAGATGCTATTTTTTTTACCTAGAAGGTAGCATCTTCTCTTTGATTGACCTTCAATGGTACTGTAACATTCCCCCTCTAAAGAGGTAAGCCTAAAATCATTTAGGAACTAGACCAGGGAGCAGAGGCCCCTAAAATGGCCAACACTTCTGGCCTCCAGCCTGGACAGAACAAAGATAGTTTCGGTTTACAGCCAGATGTAGGAAGGAAGCCTTGCCCGGAACCAGGAAAGAGCCATGAAGGAGGGTTAAAGCAGTGGACTAACTTGACAATCCCCAGGTAGGGAAGGAGGAGAAACCAGAACAGAGAATAGTGTCTAAAAACCCACTAGAATCTCTTGATGGACACACAAGAGCATCGGCCCACTGTGTTCCTCTTTCTTTGTTTTCCTTGGGTGCCAAGGCTGGACTTAAAAGTGATGACCAGGAGTTGCTAGGATCAATGTGAGGCTCCTCTCAGGTGGCCTCTAGAGATGGAGAGAGAAGAAACTTAACTATCATTCAACTTTTTAGCTTAAAACATTCAAGGGCACATCTCTCTTGGCTGCAAGTAAGCAGTACAGCATTGAATTGGGCCACGCACATGGTGTCCTGTATCTGGGAAGCATTTTCCTTATTAAAAAGAAACTCATCCATGAGAAATGGTTGTCTAGATAACATATGATAAGGGTTGAAGCCTAATGTCTGGAGAATGTGATCCTTCAGACTGTTAAACACAACAATCATTTTTACCTCTGATTATACTTCCCTGTTGGATGTTTGGGTTCACATAGATGACCAAAAGTGCCAAGGTCAGTTGAGGGTCTGGCCCTCATGGATCATCAGGGTTTGGAAGGGGTCCCTGGATCCTTTAGCTCTTCTTTTTACCAGTTGTTTTATTTGCAGAGGATACATCAAAGACCTTGCTTGACCCAGGCTTTGCCTGAAAGGCCCCTAAACTTGTAAAACTTCTCCTGAGTGGACACATTCAGGAGATAAACTGGCAAGGAAGGACAACCCAAGGCAAAGAACATAGACCGCCCACAACCACTGTTAAGGAATGATTGAGGGTGTACTCAGAGAGAAGAAAAGGAACAATAAGAATGCCATTTCTATACATTTCATTTTCTGCTATGTGGAAGGTTTCCAAGAGAGAATACGTTTTCTCTTTAATCACCTTACTATAGCCATTACTGTCAAACCATTTTAAGACATTGCCGAAAGATGGTGACTACACTCTACTAAACTGAGAAGTGTTTGCTTCATGATAGCTGCGACAAGCTGTAG
Organism: Uromys caudimaculatus; assembly: GCA_028551405.1. NCBI lineage: Eukaryota > Metazoa > Chordata > Mammalia > Rodentia > Muridae > Uromys > Uromys caudimaculatus. Next base: position 8,633 of record JAPYYD010006677.1, read on the forward strand.
TGGGTTTACTACCGTGAAGGGAACACAGTTTGTGCTATATATCTGAAGGCAAATGGTAGGACTACTCCATTGTTCTGTCCCCGAAATCAGAAGGAACCAGTACACAACTGAACCAAACCCAAATCTTCCAGTTATACGGCTTGTGCAGTCAGTTAAAGATGCTTAGAACAGCTGGCCGTGGCAGGCCAGACCTGTCACTCCAGCACTTAGGAGCCTGAGACAGGAGGATGGCTCCCAGTTGGAGGCCAGCCTGCACTAGAGTGAGTTCTAGGCCAGTTTCAGAATAGTAGTGAGACTGTTTTGAAAGACCAAACAGTGAACAGTAAGCTAATTAATACCTGGCACACCAACACAAGTTTTCTATAGGAGTTGTATTAAAGAAAACATTTATTTTACTTTTACTGAAATGAAAGAATATTAAAATAAAAAGGAAATCGCATATATTGTTATAATTATACTATTTTGGGATGTCTTTACCCACAGTAGAGTTCCATGGAATTTTTTTATCAATGGAACTTTTGTATAACAAGATAGCATTTGACAATGGGAACATATGGCCTGATTTGATGGTTCTACTGAACTCGCAGTTACTCAAGACCAACAGTGCTAAAATAGCTAGGCTGAAAGTGACATTGATCACTTATTCATGAAAATACAATTCTGATGGTAATTTGACTGTTTGTAGTATAGGACTGTATTTCCTACCTAAGAAATTATCATTCCTAATGAGAAAATCTTACCCCAAATAATTTTGTCTTTTGATATGTGGTAGTGAAAAGATTAATCTGAAGTGGCTGGAGGCAAGTCTCCAGGCCCAGGGAGAGGTGAGAGTTCATTCTGCTCTGATGAGGAGTGCGTCAGAATGCACACTGGGCTCCCCTGCTTCTGCTGACTTCCCTGGCACCAGACTGAGGCACAGATATTGGAATATTGAGCACTTCAGGCAAGAGCCAAGTTAATTTAAATTTTTATTGCTACATTTAGTCCTTGGCTTTAAACAAACCAAAAAAAAAAGAACCCTCAGAAAAAGTAATTTAGTAAATCATGATACCAATCAAATCATGAACCAAACTGCAGTGCCTAGCTCTTCCTGGCTTCTTTCCGTTATTGCCGAGACATACGATAATTTAACTGACATGCAGTATTTTACAGAGATTGAGCTCAGAATGCTCCCTTGGCAAGGCCGCCGGTGGGGTATGGAGGCCGGCTTGCTTCTCATTTCTAATTGAGGTGACTTTGCAGTGTTTCCTTCTTGCTTAGATGGCCCCTTATTAGCAGTGGTTCTAAGCTCTGGATCCGTGGGCTGATCAATCTGGTGAGACTCCAGGAAATGTGTGAGGCAGATCAATGGCTATCAAAAATTCTACGAGTCCTTGGATGAGCTATCAGTGAAATGAAATGCCGGTCATAACGAGGGAGAGAGATGAGTAGAGAGAGGGGAGAGAGGGAGGGAGAGAGGAAGGGGAGGAGGAGGAAGGGAAGAAAAGGGGAGGGAGAGAAGGGGGGATTGTTATAAAGCTGAACAGTTGATGCAGACAAAGAGTCTAGCCTAGTGTCTGCAGTAGTGTGACTCAGAAAGATTTTGCTATTGCTACTACTGTGAAAATTCACTGTGTTCACTAAAGGAACACATGAAAGATGGTGAAATATTTTCAATAAATAGAAATATATTATTTTTCTCTTATCTGTTAGATGCTCATAAAAGAGAATTCAAGTTTAAGATTTCATCTGAAATTTAAAAATCGTTACACTGTCTGAATAAGTTAAAAGTGCCCTTACAGAAGATAAAGTCAGGAAAAAAACTGTAAAAAAAAAAAAAAAAAGAGAGAGAGAGAGAAGAGTGCTACCCATGTGTTCACAGGGTGGAGCCACCCACTGGGGCATGGGAAACCTACTAGTGGGTACATCCTCGGAGAACAGATTGACCTTTACTCTGCAGGGTCCTACTTCCTGTGTCCGGGGCTAGTCCCACCTCCTCCTCTTGGGTCTCAGCTAACCTCTAGGCTTCCACCAGGACATTCCCTACCTGTGGTCCCACCCACAGGACCTCTGTGTTGCCTAAAGCACTCCACTTCAAACCCAGACTTCTCACACACACCCTCCAGGGTCTAGCCTGGTGAATGTTCCACCCTTCTCACCCAGGCATATTCAGCAACTGAAAGACCCCCGAGCTGGGGAGACCCTCGCTCAAGTCTCGGGATGGCGCGACCCCCCAAGAACTCACGAAAGACCGTCCTTGCTGCAATCACATGAGGTTTAATTCGGGGGTGGTGAGAAGGACCAATGCATTGGGGTCG
>JAPYYD010006678.1:0-10929 GCA_028551405.1 Uromys caudimaculatus
GAAGTCCTTAATTTCTTTCTTTATTTCTTCCTTGACCAAGTTATCATTGAGTAGAGCATTGTTCAGCTTCCATGTGTATGTGGGCTTTCTGTTGTTATTGTTGCCATTGAAGACCAGCCTTATTCTGTAGTGATCTGATAGGAGGCATGGGATTATTTCAATCTTCTTGTATCTGTGGAGGTTTGTTTTGTGACAGATTATATGGTCAATTTTGGAGAGGGTACCATGAGGTGCTGAGAAGAAGGTATATTCTTTTGATTTAGGATGAAATGTTCTATAGATATCTGTTAAATCCATTTGGTTCATAACATCTGTTAGTTTCACTGTGTCTCTGTTTAGTTTGTGTTTCCAAGATCTGTCCATTGTTGATAATGGAGTATTGAAGTCTCCCATTGTTATTGTGTGAGGTGCAATGTGTGCTTTGAGCTTTAGTAAAGTTTCTTTTATGAATGTGGGTGCCCTTGCATTTGGAGCATAGATGTTTAGAATTGAGAGTTCTTCTTGGTATATTTTTCCTTTGATGAGTATGAAGTGTCCTTCCTTATCTTTTTTGATGACTTTTGGGTGAAAGTCGATTTTATCAGATATTAGAATGGCTACTCCAGCCTGTTTCTTGGGACCATTTGCCTGGAAAATTGTTTTCCAGCCTTTTACTCTGAGGTAGTGTTTGTCTTTATTACGGAGGTGCATTTCCTGAATGCAGCAAAATGCTGAGTCCTCTTTATGGATCCAGTCTGTCAGTCTATATCTTTTTATTGGGGAATTGAGTCCATTGATGTTAAGAAATATTAAGGAATAGTGATTGTTGGTTCCTGTTATTTTTGATGTTATTTTTATGTTTGTGTGGCTATCTTTTTTTGAGTTTGTTGAAAGATTACTTTCTTGTGTTTCCTAGGGTGTAGTTTCCCTCCATGGGTTGATGTTTTCCATCTATTATCCTTTGTACAGCTGGGTTTGTGGAAAGATAGTGTGTAAATTTCATTTTTCATCGAATATTTTGGTTTCACCATCTACGATAATTGGGAGTTTTGCTGGGTATAGCAGCCTGGGCTGGCATTTGTGTTCTCTTAGGGTCTCTATGAGTTCTGCCCAGGATCTTCTAGCTTTCATGTAAGTCTCTAGTGAGAAGTCTGATGTAATTCTGATAGGTCTGCCTTTATATGGTACTTGACCTTTTTCCCTTACTGCTTTTAATAATCTTTCCTTCTTTTGTGTGTTTGGTTCACTATAATGTGACGGGAGGAATTTCTTTTCTGGTCCAATCTATTTGGAGTTCAGTAGGCTTCTTGTATATTTATGTTCATCTGTTTCTTTAGGTTAGGGAAGTTTTCTTCTATAATTTTGTTGAAGATATTTACTGATCCGTTAAGTTGGGAATCTTCACTCTCTTCTATACCTATTATCCTTAGGTTCTGTCTTCTTATTGTGTCCTGGATTTCATGGATGTTTTGGGTTAAGACCTTTTTGCATTTTGCCTTTTCTTTCACTATTGTGTCACTGTTTTCTATGGTATCTTCTGCACCTGAGATTCTCTCTTCTATCTCTTGTATTCTGTTGGTTATGTTTGCATCTATGACTCCTGATCTCTTTCCTAGGTTTTCTAACTCCTGGGATGTCTCCCTTTGTGATTTCTTTGTTGTTTCTATTTCTATTTTTAGTTCCTGGATGGTTTTGTTCATTTCCTTCGTCTGTTTGATTGTGTTTTCCTGTAATTCTGCCTGTTTGATTGTGTTCTCCTGTAATTCTGCCTGTTTGATTGTGTTTTCCTGTAATTCTTTAATGGATTTTCGTGTTTCCTCTTTAAGGGCTTCTAGTTGTTTACCTGTGTTCTCTTGTATTTCTTTAAGGGAGTTATTTATTTCCTTCTTAAAGTCTTCTATCATCATCATGAGAAATGATTTTAAATCTGAGTCTTGCTTTTCTGGTGTATTGGGGGTATCCACAGCTTGCTGTGGTGGGAGAGCTGGGTTCTGATGATACCAAGTAGCCTTGGTTTCTGTTCCTTATGTTCTTGCCCTTGCCTTTCGCCATCTGGTTAACTCTGGTGTTAGCTGGTCTTACTCTCTCTGGCTGTGACTTGTCCCTCCTGGAAGCCTCTGTGTCAATATTCCTTGAAGACCATCTCTCAGAGAGGAATTTGGGTTTGGAGAGCTGTGGCACAGGTCACCTCTGGGATGCAGACAGAAACCAGAAGGCTTTTGTCCCCAGCTGTCCCTTGGTTCCTGTGTCCTGATGGCTCTGCAAGGGTCCCTCTTGATCCAGTGAATTTGAACAGAAGTGGTGGTCTCGCCTATGCTCGAAGGTATGTTGGCAGTCCTGGAATACCAGCTCTCTCCTGGCACTATTTGAGTATACAGCCCTGTGTCACAGGACCAGCTCCCTGGCTGCCGAAAGAAACCAGAAGACCACTCCTCAGTTACTGTGTACTGGGATTCCAGGTGGGTTCCTCTGAGCAGACAGGCTTGTCCACACTCCTGGGTGTCTAACTTTCTCCTGGCACTATTTGACTATGGAGCCCTGTAGCACAGGCTGAGGTCCCCAGCCACAGATGGAAACCGGAAGGCTCCTGTCTCAGGTTTTTCCTCAGTCCCTGTGTCCTGAGGGACTAGGGGGCTAGTTTTCTCTTGGTGCTATTTGGCTATGGAGCCCTGGTGGCCCAGGCAGAGGTCTCCTGCCACAGGTGGAAACTGGAAGGCTCCTGTCCCTGGCTTTTCCTCAGTCCCTGTATCCCGCGGGTTCCGGGCGGGTCACGCTGAACAGTGGTGCTCATCTTAACCCCACTCATGGTTTTTCCACACTCCTGGGAGGGTAGCTTTCTCCTGGCACTATTTGGCTATGGAGCCCTGGTGGCCCAGGCAGAGGTCCCCAGCCACAGATGGAAACCAGAAGGCTCTTGTCCCAGGCTTTTCCTCAGTCCCTGTGTCCCAGGGTCTGGGAGGCTAGCTTTCTCCTTGTGCTATTTGGCTACGGAGCCCTGTGGTTTCCCACCACAGATCCAGTATGTACTCTTAACCCTGACTCTCCAGTCCCTTTATGTATCTCATTTTATGTGTATGAGTGCTTTGCCTTCATATATGTAAGTACATGACTTGCATTCACATCTTACTTCTTACAGTTTTGGAAGCTTAGAAAACAAAGATGTAGATGCTGGCTGACTCAGGACAAGTTAGGACCTACTTCCTACTTCATGTCTCTTTGCACTCTCTCCTTAGATAGTGGGAAGAAGCATCTAACTCTCACAGGTCTACTTTATAATGACAGTGTCACAGCTATTCTTCGTTGTCACTTCTGGGAAGAAGGAACGTCAACTGGGAAGAAGGAATTGCCCCAATCAGACTGGCCTATGGGCATGTCTGTGGGGGCATTTTCTTGATTGCTAATTGATAGAGGAGTGCCTATTCCACTGTAGGCAGTGCCATCCCTAGCAGGTAGGCTTGGACTCTGTAAGAGAGGTAGTTAAGCCAGCCAGTAAGCAACATTCTTCTATGAGCTCTGCTTTGGTTCCTACCTCTAGGTTCCTGCCTTGAGCTCTTGGCTTCTTGTCAGGAGCCTTCTAGGAAAGGCTAAAGGCATGCAAGTAAGTTTTCTGGAGATGGCCCACCATTTTGCATGGCTACAGTGGGTAAGCTCTGAATTGCAGGGCCTTCAAAGATTTTTATCTCAGGATTGCTTCATGCTACTGATATGCCTTTTCCTGTCAGTATTACATATCCTAATGATTCCTGGGCATCAGCCCACCCTATTGAGCAAATTTCCTGCAGATCAGTATGAAGATGAACTTTCATGAATTAATGCTGTTTATATGAATTAATGATGCTATAGAATTCCTGATTTGATTCAAATAATTTTAGGAAGAAAGTTTTAGGAGATGGTTTTATTTGTTTTGCCAGAAAGATATAATAAAGTTAGAATCGAGAATAGAATGTGCCCACTCCTCATAGAATAGTAAGTAAAGGCTGCATAATAAAAAATACATTGCACTTCCACACCTACACTAAAAAGAGAAATAGGTTTGGGACAGATCTGTGATCAAGGAAAAACATTCATTCTAGGTCAGATCCAAGGATGAAGCCACAAGAGTGCGCTATGATAAAGTGAGGGCATGTGAAACTGTGGTGTTAAACTTATAATGAACTTACAGAAAGAAACAATGCTTTGAACTTAATATCAACATCCTTCTGTAACTCCTCTTTTGGGTAAACATTTTATCTATGAGGTAATTTTCTGAAGAACTTTTGTCTGAGAAGGTCTAAGAAGGCCAGAGGGAAGGAATAAAGTGTGGCATCTGGGGGTCCATCCCAATCCACCAAATGTATATATGTATACGTCTGTTTGTCTATATGTAAGTCTATACATACGTGTGTAGGTATATATGTATGTGTGTTAGTATGCATGAATACTTGTGGAGTTGATTGAGACAGTGGTTGGACCTAACCAGAGTGAGTGTGTATATGAGTGTGTGTGCATGTGTGTGTGTGTGTGTGTGTGTGTGTGTGTGTGTGTGTGTGTGTGTGCGCGTGTACATGCATATTGCCTGGGTAAAGGATTTTAATTCTTTTCCTTTCTTTTCTCTCTAGTTCACAGTAAATGTGTTCCAAGCCTCTCGACTGACCAGCGAGAGGTCCTTCAGCAACAGAGAAAAGAAACCAGTGTGTATTAAAACACAAATAGTAAGGTTATAAGGCCAGGGGTCGGCAGTCTTTAGCCTTTGTCTGATGCTGTGTCCTGCCTAGTACTGTTCCCCTAAAGGCCGGGACAGCCCCTCAGCAGCTTCCCATGATAATGAACTATAATCTATAAGGCAAACGAGCTCTTCTTCCCCAGGCTGGATTCGTCAATGTTATATTATGGCAACAAAAGCAAACAAGGACAGAAAATGGTACCAGAGAATGAGGTGTTGCTGTGACAGGCATGACTATGTGGCTATTCTGCCTTGGGGTGCTTCATGTGAAGAGACTAAAGAATTTTGGAGCTTTGATCTGGAAAAGTCACTAGGTGCTCAGAGTTGAGTGAGCTATTATGGAAACTTGGAAGATAATGCTGAGAGAAACACAAACAACAGAGGCCAGGCTTGTGACATTTCACAAGAAAGACTTTTCCTCCAAAACCCGGAAACACATATGTGCCACCATGTATGATGTACGTAGTGCTGGGAACGAGAGCCTAGACCTGCTCCATGTGTACTACTAGGCATGCGCTCTGTCGGCTGAGCTGCATCTCTGTCTCTGGCTTAAACCCTTCAAGGACAGAAAATGGGGATTGTTCTTTTAAACACACACACACGTGCTATTAAATGAATGAGTAAATGAGCGAGTAGTGACTGGGCTGAACTGGAAATGAGGATTTCATTGAGGAAAGAGCTTAGCTCCGTCTCATCTGTCACTCTGTGTGGGGCAGTGTGCTAGGAAGTGAGACAGGATGCCAGCTAGGGCACATGAGAGGGCAGAGAATTGGCACCCACGCCACTAACAAACCTCTTCTCCTGCCCATTCACTTAAAAACTCTTGGCACGCACCTAAGTCCTTCCAGGAGGCCCCTCGAGTCTTTACTCCAGCTTCTCTTGCCCTGATGCCCTGGGGCACCACCCATACATTGATACATTCAGTTTGCATTGTTGGCCGGTTATGAAAATGGACTTTGATTTTCTTTCCATAGTTTACTCTCTCTTTTTAATAACTTGCAATGATCTGCTCCCTATTCCAACACTGAGTAAAATGCTAGGTGTTCAATAATTAGATCTCTTTGGTTCTTCAATTACTAGTGAATTCAGTTAGGTTTGTTTGAATTTAGAAGAATGAGTTTGATGGTTTTTTAGGAAAGCTGGTTTGGGTATTATACCTAGGTATATTAGAGCTGAGAGTTTCAGTCCATCAAATGACTCCTGTAATTTTTGCATGTTTAACTTGCCAAGTGGTTGGCAATATTATATATGGTCTGATCACACAGGCCGAGCAGAAACAAAGCCAGTCTAGAGATAGGGAGGTGACTGTCTACAAATGGCTTATTTATAGTGACTCATAGATCTCTGTTTCATTAAAGTTTTCTCTGATTTTCTACAATACACCCACACAGGAAATACAGTCTTTAGCTTCCACTTTCTCGGTGTTTGTTTGTTTGTTTTGGTTTTTAGAGACAGGTTTTCTCTGTGTAGCCTTGGCTGTCCTGGAACTCACTTTGTAGACCAGGCTGGCCTCGAACTCATAAATCCACCTGCCTCTGTCTCCCGAGTGCTGGGATTAAAGGCATGTGCCACCACTACCTGGCTTAGCTTCCACTTTCTAAGTTAATAGTACCAAGCAGAGAAGAGAGAAATGGTTCTTTGCTGAACTGTTAAGCTTTACTGACCATCAAGACTCCCCTGGATAGTGTATGCCTTGAGAGGAAAGAAAGAAAAGGCAGGCTTGTGACCACTTGGCCTTAAAATGGGAGGGCTGCTTTGGGAAGAAGTTGATGTGCTGGCTTCCAAAGTAACAAAACTGAGGACAAAGGGAGGAAGACACAGGTTCTGAATCATCCGAAGCTGAGCAGATAGGAGACTTTCTGCGGCGTAACTACAGTGTTCTTATTATCCTCGACACTGAATGTCCCCATTTGTCCATTGTTATGAAGGTCATAGTTTCCCTCCCACACCCAGAACTGTGCAGGAGTGGCCATGAATGCCTAGGCATTTTTCAAGATTTTCTTGGCCCACTTCTTTCTGTGCTGTTACTCCCAGACCTTCACATCTTTGGAATTCAAGTAAACACACTATGTTTTAGAAACATGAAAAAGTGCTTGACCTGTTTCAGAACCACTGGCTCGGAATCTTGGCAAATGTGCTATCTCAGGGAAGAATTCACTCACGCTCACCCCACCCCTCCTTCTCCTCGGTGCTCAACCTGAACCACTGCTAGCACTTGACTTCATTCTTAAAGGAGTTGCTGTTGAGAATTCATTTAACCTCTCTAGACAGAATTCTTATAATCTACAAAATTATTTGATCATTAAGTGATATACTATTGCAGTGGCTGTCACTGTGAACACTCTCAGATAATTTACTGAAATTTCTTTTGAAAAACTGAACCTTTATTGGTATGTAATATGAAGCTCTATTCAACAGAGACAACTATGCACAGTGTTTATAGTACAGTGTATGTGTTATCCCATTTAATCCCCTCAGTAAATTTGAGAGGTTGGGAATATTGTTTCTATTTTATAGATGAGGGAACTGAGGCACAGAAAGGTTAAGTAACTTTCCTAAAATCCACAGAGCTAGTGAGTTTCAGAGCAAGAATACCAAACCCAGTGGATTGGCTGAGCCCGAAGTTCTTACTCTGAGCCATCACACTGTCCTGTATGTGCCAAAGCTGGATGTACAGACGAGGTCTTCCAATTAAGAATTTGTGACCAGAAAGCCTTAAAACTCTACACCTAACTTTGAGATAAAACTAACACCTATCTAGTAGGTTTATTTATTTAGCAAATGTTTCTTGACCTGTGTTTAACCTGGGCCGGGACTATAATAGCATTACGATAATTAAGTTTGCATACTATACTTCATTGGGTAACAATTGCATTTACGTTGAAACATTCCCTCCTGGAAGGGAAAAGACCCAATAAGTAAATTAAAAAAAAAAAAAATGTAGAAGCTCCTGAAAGAAGAATCACAAGGCTCTTCCCGAAGGCTATCCGAGCAATAAATAATTACTGGGGTGAGAAGACCACGTGACTGGCCAAGTTGCCTATAAGTCCTGTAGGGAGTTCCAAGGACACAGCTTTTGGGGGCTACCACCCAGGCTGAGATGAGCTTTTCTTTGAGTCATTCACTATCCTATAAGTAACCCATCGCCCATGTTCTTGTCAACAAACAAACAAACAAAACAACACCCCTCCCCCCAGTAAAATCCATAGTTCATTATACCAGACTCAGTTGGAATCATTTCTTAGGTCTGCTTTCGGTGTCCTACCTAGGGCGAATAGGCCTTTGTTCACTTCTCTTCAGGAAGATTCAGCCAATATGATTGGTGAACAAAGACTGACAGAATCAAAGTTGAGCTAGGGAGAAATGGTTGTGTGGCCCTGTGGTGAGTGCTGGGGTGCAGAGCTAACACTGATCCACGTGAGGGCAAAATGCACGGGACAATCCTGATGTGCGACCTTTCCATGTGGTCTGGGACAGTGAGCCTCCTTGGTGTGCTGGTGTCTGCATGCTCTCAGGAACAAGTTATAGGCCATGTAGCTGATGCCAAATTCATTTGAGAATACAGTGTTCATACAGGGACTGGCGGAAAAGCCAGGGCCATGGTGCGGGTCCAGAGTGTGTCACAACTAGAGTCAATTCCACAGCAGGACAGAGTACAACCCTATCCCCTGCTTGAGCCTGAGCCCAGCTAGGCAGTTCAAAGCTACCCCACTAAGATTACCAGGAGTGGGGAGATGTGCAACAGCCCCATAATAACAGCACCCCAGAATCAGGAAGCAAGACACGTCATGGGAAACAACTGGGACTTGCTTATAGTTGGCTAAATGGGTAGTGTATGTTGCTCTATACAACATGGCTTTCTGACAAAACACTTGGTAGAAGTGTGAAGATATTTTTATTCTGTATTGGACCTTGTTCGTGTTTCGTGTTAGCATCCCCTTAGCTGCATGAGCACAGCTGGCATGTACTTGGGATGGATGATTGCCATCCATTAAGTCGTCCTACCCAACCTTTCTAAGAAAAGACACCATGGAGACCCCACAAACCATCAAGACTATTGTCTTGCTGCTGGTTGCAAGTTAGAACTACATGGATAATTCACTGTTGCTGAAGACACTATGTTCTGTGTGGAAGACCAGCTCCACCAACACTGACAGTGTTGTCAGCGGTCCAAGGACGAGATGTGGGGTTAGCAGTAATGTAAAGCAGGCACACACTCACACACTTGGCGGATGAAGCGCGCTCCGACAGCTTTATCTTTTCTCTTAGCCTTTTTGTACCACCTAAAATGTTCTATGTAAGATTAACTCATAGCCACAAGTTACATACCAAAAACAATCACAAGAACACATTCTCCAAAAACAGACTAAAATCATCACACAAAAGGAAATTATTGATTATATATTCTTTTCTTGAAACTTATACCTGACTAAACATTTCCCATCTTTTTTCTACAAACTCATTGTAACCCCAAAACGATAATTCTTTTGTTATTGATTTAAAAGTTTAAGCCTGCTAAATCTACAGTAGTAAGTTCTTCCCTATGCTTAGCTGACAACAATTTGTATTTATCAGGAAATAGCTCATCTATCTTACATCTTATTTTTGAAGTCTTGTTCAGCTAAACTGGCTACCCATTTATTCTCTATTCTTACAGAATTATTTACTCTTTGTTTATAACCCTGTCTTTTCATGGTGCACACTGAAACCTGTGGTCACCGCCCTAGATCACAAGATCCAGGAACTCAGACCCAACCTAGAATAAAATGTTTTATTTGATCATTAACTTGTCCCAAGCTCATTTTTCTCTTCCAAGTACAATTATGTGTGTGTAAGGCATGGAAGCTCACTGGACTCCTTTTCTGACCTATGCAACCCTCACTATTCTACAAGGGAGGGGCACACTCTGGCCTTAATTCTAACCTTATTATATCTTTCTGGTAAAACAACGTAAGCCATCTCCTTAAGTTTTCTATCAACTACCTAACTTCCTGAATCTATTTAAATCAAATCCAGAATTCTGTAACATCATTAACTCATCTAAACAGCATTATCTCATGAAAGTTTATCTTCATATTGATCTTAAGAAAAAATTGCCAAGTAGTGTGGCTATCTCCCAGAAAGCAACCATAGCAGGCTATAGGTAGTGAGGGTCCCCACACCCAATTACACCATGCTAGATATATGAGGAACTTTGCAATGACAATGGCTAGAAGATGCAAGGGGAGAATTGTCACCAAAAGTTCTGCTTAGCTATGAATCCCACATATTATGGTACCGCCTGGCCCACAAAGATGTGCCTGCTGATGCAATATTGGCACACCTGTTCCAAGGATTACAAACTGCTTTTGGTTTGGGTATGAAGCTAGCATCATGGGCAGGAACTCATACATGGCACTTTAACTGGAGCAAAAGCCATAGCTGAAGGTGGTAGTCCTCCAAGGAAGGCCAGCGCTATTGTCTTGTTAAATATATGTGATGTTTCTGTTCAATTGCCTTCTAAACATTTGTTTTTATAATCATACATTACACTACTACTGTCAGACTTGTTAATAGTGGAGAGTGACTTCTTTTTGCAATCGGTTTTGAACCACAGAGACTCTGTCTTGCTCTGGAAGACAATCGACTGCTTCTATAGCAGTGGCCCGATGCTCAGCCATAGGTGGAGAAAAATAAGCAGCCATCTGTCACTTCCTCCAAGGCTCAGTGAAAACTGTGGAGGAGTGGGTGGAAAGGATGGAAAAGCAAGGGGAAGGGGTGACCTGCTGTGTAACTATCTCCCAGAAATCAAAATGTTCTCTCCTAGAGGGAGGAGCAGGGCTCCTATGTCTCTGGAAGTAATAAAACATGCAGTCTTAGAAAAGAAATGAAAATTAGAAGGCTCAGAAGGTGGAAAGATCTGCCATGCTCATGGATTGGAAGGATTAATATAGTAAAAATGGCCATCCTGCCAAAAGCAATCTACAAATTCAACGCAATCCCCATCAAAATTCCAGCTCAATTCTTCATAGACTTAGAAAGAGCAATTCTCAAATTCATTTGGAACAACAAAAAACCCAGGATAGCAAAAGCTATTCTTAACAACAAAAGAACTTCTGGGGGAATCAGCATCCCTGACCTCAAGCTGTACTACAGAGCAGTAGTTATAAAAACTGCATGGTATTGGTACAGTGACAGGCAGGTAGATCAATGGAATAGAACTGAGGAACCAGAAATGAACCCACACACATATGGTCACTTGATTTTCG
>JAPYYD010006679.1:0-10929 GCA_028551405.1 Uromys caudimaculatus
TTCCCTCATAGAGGCGGGGATGGGGAGGGGATAGGGGGTTTCCAAAGAGGAGACCCAGAAAAGGGGAAACATTGGAAATGTAAATAAAGTATCAAAAATAATAAAATAAAATAAAAACTAAAAATATATAAATAAAAAAAAAAGAAATTAGGGAAATCACACCCTTCACAATTGTCACAAACAATATAAAATATCTTGGTGTGACTCTAACCAAACAAGTGAAAGATCTCTATGACAAGAACTTCAAGCCTCTGAAGAAAGAAATCGAAGAAGACCTCAGAAGGTGGAAGATCTCCCATGCTCATGGATTGTCAGGATTAATATAGTAAAAATGGCCATCCTGCCAAAAGCAATCTACAGATTCAATGCAATCCTCATCAAAATTCCGACTCAATTCTTCATAAACTTAGAAAGAGTAATTCTCAAATTCATTTGGAACAACAAAAATCCCACGATAACAAAAGCTATTCTCAACAACAAAAGAATTTCTGGGGGAATCAGCATCCCTGACCTCAAGCTGTACTACAGAGCAGTAGTGATAAATATTTCCTGGTATTGGCGCAGTGACAGGCAGGTAGATCAATGGAATAGAATTGAAGACCCAGAAATGAACCCACACACCTATGGTCACTAGATTTTCAACAAAGGAGCTAAAACCACCCAGTGGAAAAAAGACAGCATTTTCAACAAATGGTGCAACCGGCAGTCTACATGTAGAAGAATGCAAATTGATCCATCCCAATGTCCCTGTACAAAGCTCAAGCACTTGTACTTTTTAACATCACATAGCTGAGTAAGATGTGGTCCTGCAATCACTAGTCCCTAGTCTCTTTATCTCCTTCCTTTGTATCTTTCTGACAATGTGGCTCATAGTGCAGCTGCCTCTGTTCCTTTAGACCTATGAAGCTTCTCATACAATTCTTGCATCCTTATATTTTCAGTTGAGAAATTATTTTCAAACTTGTGTTTTCAGTGTTCTTTTCCATAGCCTTAAGGGCTGATTAACCTGGAGGTCACTGCACTCTATCTTTTGCTGAAAAATTAGACACACCCTTGCCTCCCAAACTCATGGATATTCCTTGAAGGAGGAACATGAAAATATGTACACTCTTATACAAACAAGCCTAATGCCCACAACAACCATCAGTACTCATGGAGGCCTATGCCTTACTGGCTCTGTTCCAGATGCAGGAAACCATGTCATATTGTCCCTTATATAGCCAAGCCAAACTCAGCAAGTTGCTAACTTCAATCTGTTCGGATTCACACACACACACACACACACACACACACACACAAAAAAAAAAAAAAAAAAAAACAACAAACAAACAAACAAAACAAAACAAAAACAAAAACAAAAAAACTCTGTAGAGCATGTCCTCTTGTTCCTCCAGTCCCTGCTGGGTAAAATGGGGAATATCTTCCTCAACCTGTTGATCAAATGCTTCCTGGATCTATATACCCATGAAGACAGTGGAAATCTGTCTTTCCTAAATCTCTAGTTTTTCCATGTCTACACTCCAAATACTTTAGTAATCTGGATCTATGAGGACAAGAACATCTCCTGGGCTACGTGTGTTGCTCAATACTTCACTACTAGGATGGGTTATAATGAATGATTCGTGTTGTTTGCATAGCTTGTAATTACCGTGTGGTCATGAAAAAGCCACTGGTTTATTCTCAGGCTTGTCTTTGAAACCATGTGCATTTTTTTAATTGTCATTGCTGTTAGAATATCTCACTTAGGTGGTTTTCTTAATATTTAGTCATCATCAAGAAAACCTTGACATTTAACTCCTACAATGACAACGTCCTTGATGAGATTTACCATGACTTGCTTCCCCTGCTGAAGCTGGCCTGTAGTGGTGGGGATACCAGAAAGATACCAAGCCACAATGTACTTCCTCTTGGCTTTGAATGTGATGATAGTTACTTCCCTCATCTTGGCTTCCTACCTCTTCATTATTGCTACTGCAAGAAGTATAACTGATACTTGAAAACTGTATTTTTAAACTCATTAAAAATCCTTGTATATAACATCAGAAAGAGTGTTATAGCTACTTTTGGAAACTATATCAATCATTTTAGTTGGTACTAGAAGACTCTATGGACAATACCTGGGGGAAAACAATAATCAACAGTCTACCTAGATATGAATACAAGGAGTTTAAATAGTGAATGGCATGCAAGGTATTCCCACCAGTGAAAGAGTGACTTGTTTTATACTATGGCTTAGTTAAAAAGGCTAATTAGTGTGACCAATGCTATACAGAATCAGACTCGTCACTGAGACTATTGTCAAAGCCCACTTAATCCAAAGCTATTATTTAGTAATTCAGAAGCCAGGAGAACCTTGAATACAAGAGTAAACTGGTAGAAGAAACTAGAACACTCTGAAATGATGATAGCAGTGACAAAGATAGTAAGGATAATAATAACAGCTAACCCTGACAGCATGTGCACTGTTTCAGAAACTGGCTCAAGCATCACATCTACAGACTTAACATTCATAGAAACCCCATCAGATTGTTACAAATCCTGGAACTTTCCCTGGAGACTATTATACTATCCTCTCAATCACACAGATCTACCTGCCTCTGCACCAGAGTTCTGCATCACTATTTTAATTATTTTTCCAAAAGTTACCAAGAGACTTATATACAAGTTCATAAATTCTTTATTTCAAGAAGCAAACCCATCAGGTATTTCTGTCTATGGACACTCTGTGTTCCCCACAGTACCAAGGGAGGTCACCATAATTGTACGTGTTGGAAAACTGCCAAGGCTGCTCCTTACTTAACAAACTTATCCTTACTATTCTGTTTCCCTAGAAATACTCCTGGCACCATAATGTGTATTAGACAAGAGTCTCTTAGGAACAAAACTAATGGATTTATATGACTGACTTACAGGCTGTGTTCCAAGTAGTTCATCTGTGATCTCCTGACAGTAAAGCCAAGGATTTAGTAGTTGTTAAGTCTTTGATACTGGATTTTCCAACAGTCCTAGAGACGAGCCAGGTTTTACTTTACATTGGAAACCTAAAGTAGTATGTTTGAACACCTGTGAAGGAATGGGTCCAGTATGAATGAGCCTGCCAGTGAGAGTGAGGGCAAGCAGATAGAAAGCAAAAGCCTCCTCTTTCCTATCTTCTGTGATGTCATCAGATGTTTTAGTCCAGATATAAGGTGGTTCTTCTGACATCAAATAGTACAGCCAAGAAAAATAGCTCATAGGTGTAGCAAGCTGCTTGAGTTTTATCGTCTTTCAAATGTACTGATGTTGACAACCAAGATTAGCCTTCACATGGCATTACTCTCTCCTCATCATTTCTTTATATTTGGTGCTTTCAAGATCTATTCTAGTAATATAAACATATAAATACATACAAACATACAGTGGATATTATTAGCCAAAAGTCAACAAAGTTGAACTGACAGCCTGCCCCTCTCCCAGGAGTTATACTGTAACCAGGGACACGGGAAATGCAAGGACAAAAATGAAGCAGAGACCGAAGGAAAGGCTATCCAGAAGCAGGCCTAACATGGGATCTATCCCATGCTCAGGCACCAAACCCTGACACTATTACTGATGCCATGTTGTGCTTGCAGACAGGAACGTGGCATGGCTGTCCTCTGAGAGGCTCTACCAGCAGTTGACTGAGACAGATGTAGATACTTATAGACTATCATTGAACTGAGGTCACGGACCCCTATGGAAGAGTTAGGGGCAGGACTGAAGGAGCTGAAGGGGATTGCAACCCCATAGGAAGAACAACAGTATCAACTAACCCAGACTTCTCAGAGCTCCCAGAAGTTAAGCCACCAACCAAAGAGCCCATGGCTCCTACCACAGATGTAGCAGAGGACTGCCTTGTATGATCTCAGTGGGAAAGGATACACTTAATCCTATAGAAACTTAATGTCCCAGGCCCCAGCGAAGTCAGATGCTAGCAGGGTAAGGTAAGAGTGGGTGGGTGGGTGGGAGAACACCTTCTCAGAAGCAAAGGGGAGGGGGGTGGGAGTAAAGAACTCATGGAGGGAGGAACTTATGGAGGGAGGACCAGGACAACAACATTTAGAATGTACTGAGAAAGAATAGTTCTGGAGGAATAGGGAAGAAATGGTGGATAGACTTGATCAAGACAAATTACATGATTGGTTGATTAAAATATGCTATTTAAACACAATAGAATATTATCTAACCATAAAATAATGAAACTCCATATTTGCATCAAAATATTCAGACATGATAAAAGAAGGTATTTTACCAGGTGAAACCAAATAGAATAAGAAAGGCAAGATATATATATATATATATATATATATATATATATATATATGTATATATATATGTATATATACATATATATATACATATATATATATATACACACACACATAAGAGAAAGCCATATACAGATGTTGATATGACAGTTGGAAAGGACAGAATAATAGAGGTGGATGTATATATAAATAGGTGTTGGATTTGATCCAATATTATTTATATGTAGAAAGATCATACTGTACTTATCTATAGAATTAATATATTTTAATCCAACAAAATAATTACTAAATTAAAATATGTATAAATAGCTTAGAATAGTATTTTATCACTAACAAGTGAAAATGTTAGTGTAATGACAGTCTTAGATACTTTGCATTGAAACCTGAGTAAATATCCTAGGGGAAAGTATGTTATAGATTTCAACATAATGGTCCTGTGAGATAAGACTTGCTGTCTTTATACTTTTTCAAATGAAAGATCTGAGAAGTTAAGTTTATATAAATCCAACAATCAGGAAATAATAAAAATATGGCAATAGGACCTAACTATCAATCATTTTTCTGAACTCTTTCACCTGTGGATTTTTTAAATCTTAGAATATTAAGAAGACATTGCAGTTTCATCTTAGAAACCAAGTAAAGTTTATTATAAAGACACTTGTATAGATGTCTCCCAGTAGCAACATATGGTTACCTTACCTCATACTTCCTGAAGTATTTGCCCTTGCATACTAATCCTAAAGTATGTCAACATCTGGTGCCGACCATGCATTTTGCTTTAATTAGAACTGTAATACTTTGTCATTAGCAGCAAGTATAAGTGTTCTTCATTATACTTTATACTCTTCACATTGAAAGTTATTACAATAACATGACACAGTTTCTCCAGATTCTGTATTGACTTTCACAATTTTAATAGTAAATAAATTGCCTGAAAAAAGATCGAAGGAATGAACAAAGTTATGGTGTTCATGACTGATAAGTTCGCATAGAAAAATATCTTATGATTTTGATCATTTTAGACTATTTTTATTTGTACTATGAAAATTTCATACACATATACAATATATTTTGATCTTATCCAACTCATAACCTCCCTTCATCTCCCACCAAAATTCACAAAACACATTTGATATTATTATTATTATTATTACTATTATTATTATTATTAGCAGCAGCAGCAAGAGCCCTTCCCTGGTTCCAATTAGTGCTGACCATTTGGAAATGATTATTCACTGGGGTATGGATTACTTACAAGAAAGTGAACCATGAAAGAAAGATGACTATCTCTCAGAAGCTACCTGTTGCCAACAGCTTCTCACCTAGGAGATGGGCCACAGAATCCCCTCTCATCCATGTTGAAGGTTTCATTGCTTTTATCTTCTGCAAGTCTTGTGAAGGCAATCATAGTTTCTTTGAGTTGATGTATGCATCAGCATGCCATGGCTAGAAGACAATGATTCACAGCTCTCCTCATCATCCTTCTTGTCTAATATTCTATGTAACAACTCTTCTGTAAGGTTTATTTGATATAGATTACCCATTTGTGTCTGAAAACTCTTAATAATTATTCTCAGAACTTGAAAAATTATGAATCATTAGTCTATATTAATTGCAAAGTGTAAACTTCTCTAAGCAAGGTTGAGAGTAGGACAAATCTATAGATATAAACATACATATTAAGAAGGGAGTCTGACAGCATGATTATATGGAAAACATTAAAACAGGCTACCCTGGCTATAGTAGAAGCATGGAACCACTCTTATGGAGAATGTCTCATATCCAAAAGAATGTAAATAATTACTTATACAGCTATCATGCCACTATTAAACTAATTTGAACACCTTGATGAATCTGGATGTGACATGAAGTACTCAGTGGTGGGTGAGTATTTTGATTTCTTTTATTCTTAAGCAATGTGTATCACATTGTTATGTTTCAGAAGACTAACCTGTAAAATGAGAATCATCATATTTATATCACAAGATAATCTATGGCTCACTAAGATGATATTAACAAGTAGTGAGCATAGATGCTGAAAAAGCATTTGACAAAATTCAACATCCCTTCATGATAAAAGTCCTGGAAAGATCAGGCATTCAAGGCCCATACTTAAACATAGTAAAAGCAATATACAGCAAACCAGTGGTCAACATTAAACTAAATGGAGAGAAACTCGAAGCAATCCCACTAAAATAAGGACTAGACGAGGCTGTCCACTCTCTCCCTATCTATTCAATAGAGTACTTGAAGTTCTATCTAGAGCAATTAGACAACAAAAGCAGGTAAAAGGGATACAAATTGGAAAGAGAGAAATCAACATATGACTATTACAGATGATATGATCATATACTTAAATGACCTGAAAAACTCCACCAAAGAACTGCTGCAGCTGATAAACAACTTCAGCAAAGTGGCCAGATATAAAATTAACTCAAACAAATCAGTAACCTTCCTCTACTCAAAGAATAAACAGGCTGAGAAAGAAATTAGGGATATGACACCCTTCACAATTGTCACAAACAATATAAAGTACCTTGGTGTGACTCTAACCAAGCAAGTGAAAGATCTGTATGACAAGAACTTCAAGTCTCTGAAGAAAGAAATCGAAGAAGACCTCAGAAGGTGGAAAGATCTCCCATGCTCATGGATTGGGAGTATTAATATGGTAAAAATGGCCATCCTGCCAAAAGCAATCTACAGATTCAATGCAATCTAGAAAGAGCAATTCTCAAATTCACTTGGAACAACAAAAAACCCAGGATAACAAAAGCTATTCTCAACAACAAAAGAACTTCTGGGGGAATCAGCATCCCTGATCTCAAGCTGTACTACAGAGCAGTAGTGATAAAAACTGCATGGTATTGGTACAGTGACAGGCAGGTAGATCAATGGAATAGAATTGAAGATCCAGAAATGAACCCACACACCTACGGTCACTTGATTTTCAACAAAGGAGCTAAAACCACCCAGTGGAAAAAAGACAGCATTTTCACCAAATGGTGCTGGTTCAACTGGGAGTCTACATGTAGAAGATTGAGAATTGATCTATTCCTATCTCCCTGTACAAAGCTCAAGTCCAAGTGGATCAAGGACCTTCACATAAAACCAGATACACTGAATCTAATAGAAGAGAAAGTGGAGAAAAGTCTCGAACACATGGGTACAGGGGAAAAGTTCCTGAACAGAACACCAATGGCTTATGCTCTAAGATCAAGAATCGACAAATGGGACCCCAGGTAATTGCAAAGTTTCTGTAATGCAAAGAAAACTGTCTATAGGGCATAACAGCAACCAACAGATTGGGAAAAGATCTTTATCTGATAGAGGGCTAATAGTCAATATATACAAAGAACTCGATAAGTTAGACTCCAGAAAATCAAATAATCCTATCAAAAAATGGGGAACAGAGCTAAACAGAGAATTCTCAACAGAGGAAACTCATAGGGCTGAGAAGTACCTAAAGAAATGTTCAACATCCTTAGTCATTAGGGAAATGCAAATCAAAACAAGTCTGAGATTCCACCTCACACCAGTCAGAATATCTAAGATCAAAAACTCAGGTGACAGCAGATGCTGGCAAGGATGTGGAGAAAGAGGAACACTCCTCCATTTTTCATGGGATTGCAAGCTGGCACAACTACTCTGGAAATCATTTTGGCAGACCCTCAGAAAAATGGACATAATGCTACCTGAGGACCCAGTTATACCTCTCCTGGGCATATACCCAGAAGATGCTCCAACATGTAATAAAGACACATGCTCCACTATGTTCATAGCAGCCATATTTTTAATAACCAGAAGCTGGAAACAACCCATATGACCCTCATCAGAGGAATGGATACCGAAAATGTGGTACATTTACACAATGGAGTACTACTCAGCTACTAAAAACAATGACTTAATGAAATTTGCAGGCAAATGGATGGAACTTGAAAATATCATCCTGAGTAAAGGCAACTCAGTCACTAAAGAAGGAACATGGTATGTACTCACTAATAAGTGGATATTAGCCCAAAAGTTTGGAATACCCAAGTTTCACATTACAGTAACCACTGGACTGAGAGTGAGGTCCCAGATGGAGGAGTTGGAGAAGGGACTGAAGGAACTGAGGGAGTGACAGCCCCATGGAGGGAGCAACAGAGTCAATTCCCCTACTCCCCCCCCCCAAGTGCTCCTGGAGCCTGGACCACCAACCAAAGAAAACACATAGAGGGACCCATGGCTCAGACCACATATGTGGCAGAGGAGGGCCTTGTTGGCCATCAAGGGTAAGAGAGGCCCTTGGGCCTGAGAATGGTAGAGGCCCCAGTAAAGGAGAATGTCAAGGTGGAAATACGGGAGTGGGTGGGCGGTTGGGTGAGAGGGGTAATACCCTCATAGAAGCGGGGGGGTGGAGGGGATAGGGGGTTTCCAAAGAGGAGACCTGGAAACTGGGAAACATTGGAAATGTAAATAAAGTATCAAGAAAGAAAAAAAAAAAGGGAATGTATAGCTGGGCTGTCAAGATGACTCAGAGGGGCAAAACATTTGCCACATGATCTGAATTCAGTCCTCAAAACCCATAAATGTGGAAGGAGTAAACAGACTCAACAAAAATGTCGTCCTCTGACCTCAAATGTACGGCATGGCAAGCAAAAAAATAATAAACAATAATGAAAGATTAAAATTTTAAAAAGTATGTAGAATGCTCAAAAAAAATAAGTAATGAGTAGAGTATCCAACATCACAAAATGATTAGTAGAAACTATTATAAAAGTATCAAAGTTGATAAATTGTTCTCACTCACTATGTCATGTTGCTGCAAAGGAAAAATAGCATTAGCCATAATTCTCATATTTCCTAATAAGGCATCTTTCTTATGATTTTAAAATCAAACAGTGATAGGTACGTAATAATAGGTATGAGTGTTGCAAAATATATCTAGGTAGAAAGTCGGAACAAGATTGCTTCACCACTAAAGCAATATGGCTAAAGATCTATCAAGTTTCATAGACTGTCCTTGCAAACCAAAGTAGAATGTTTATCTTGTATTCATGAAATCTTGAGTTCCATCCCCAACATAACATAAAACAGAACAATGGGTGTATTTTCTGTATATGAGTCATGGGGTAAATAATACCAGAATTTCACAGTCAACCTTAGTTACAGAATGAGCTCAAGAAGAGAATGAGCTGTATAAGACTGTCTCAAAAATTAATGAATTGTTTTAAGTTATTGAACTAAAAATATTACCTTCCTGCAATGCCTCATCATTTTAACAGAATAAATACAAATTTTAAATTTAAAATGCATTAGACACAAAACATAGTTGTGCTTTGTTCTTGAATTTTTGTAAGGTAATTACAATTGCTTAACTATAATATTAATTGCAATACATATTTCTAAGAGTTTTTGAAAATAGTGATTTTTGTAAAGAGTAGTTTCCTATACATAATTAAACCATTTTAGTCATTTTCTTATTTTGCATTGAACAAGAAAATAAACAAACTTTCGCTTAATTGCCTTTCAGACACTTTTAAAGCTATGAACCCCTGAGGTGGGAGAGATCATATACTCTAGGGAATCTGAGCTGGAATAAGTTGCCTGGATTTACCTTGTCATCTACGGTTGATTTTGAATGTGAGAGTTACAGGTATGTGCTCTATCCTCTGTCTAGGATCATTAGTTATTTTTTACATGAAATACATATAAATCTGCCATCATCATTTGACCAGTTTTTAGAAGCTCTTAAACATTTACCTGTGACATCTATTAGCTCTTAGGGTTATCCTCTGGCCTCTAGATTAATATGTTCAAATCTAAAAGAGCCACAAAGCCAAACAGCAGCTGATACCTTGATAACTTGATGAAAACGGGCGGCTTTCTGAGTAAGTAGTAGATCTCCTTAAAAAAAAAAAAACTGTTGAATTATTGTTAGCTAGTTAGCAACCTCAATTTGATGATTTTTGAACATTGCTATTAATATTTAAAGACATAAAATATGAGATCTCTGAAGAATAAATGAAGTTCTATATGTGAAATAATAGCTGTGGTGGACTCAGGAAAAGTTGTTCCAAATGACTGACTATGATTTTTATAAGTAACTACTATGACACATGTCAGGATAAACAGAAAATTAGAATCTAAAGATATTAAGTTTCAGGTTGAATCCAGAGATGAATATAAAGTACCTCTTTAGTTATTAAGATAATGATCATACAGAAACAAATATTTGCCAGAAGTTTTATTTGGCTACTAAATGAAAATTATTTCTAAATGAATCTGTGGAGTATTGCATGTGAGGCTTCCTAGATTACCAAGAGAAATAGTCTGATTTACCCATTTGACATTTTTTTTCAGCACAGTCATTACACAACAATTCTCTGTTTTATATTCCAAGGAGAGAGTCTTTACAACCATGGAGAGAGGCAACAACACAGTATCTGAGTTCATTCTCTTGGGATTCACCTCTGACCCTACCACACAATTGGTCCTGTTTGTAATGTTTCTCATTATGTACACACTAACTGTGTTAGGAAACATCACTCTTATTGTGTTGATCTGCAATGACCCCAGGCTCCACACACCCATGTATTTCTTCATTGGAAATCTGTCTTTTCTGGATCTCTGGTTGTCTACTGTCTATACTCCAAAGATCCTA
>JAPYYD010006680.1:0-10928 GCA_028551405.1 Uromys caudimaculatus
GGTTCTTCTGCCTTTCCTAGCAGCATAGCTTGGTCCTTCAGGAAACCGCTGATAAGAAAAGCCAGTCTGTCTTCCTCATGCTTGCTCAATGCTCCCCATTTCACAGTAACAGGAACTTCATCTTTAGAGTGTAGCTCATGGTGCTCTTGGCCATGCGAGGGTATAGGTAACATGGACTACCTCCTCCTTGGCTCATGAGACCAAGAAGCCATGGGTGGCACTCCCCACACTGATGCTTTGGGAAAAGGATGCTGTGATGATGCTGTTTACTGATTCTCTAAACTTGGACCCCTGTGAAAATCAAAGTTAAATGAAATGCTTTCCTACTTCAAGAGGAAAGAACCAGAGCACAGTCACAATCAGATTAGAGCAACACCAAACTGCAATTGTGTAAATTCAAAAATATCCCCCACTCCTTCTGTCTCTGGAGACACACATAAGCTCCTCTTCAGAGATGACAGCCAGACAGGACAAAACAAGACACTATGAGACAAGGGAAATATCTCCATGTTCATCCGTTCATTAATTTACTTCATGTCCTGGATTAATTTAGTTAGTCTACATTGAGATCACAGCTTCCCCTCCCTCCTCTCCTCTTAGTCCCTCCCTCTTACTTCCCATCACTCTACCTCCCTCACTTTCTCCTCAGACAATGGGAAGCCTCCCATGGATAGATGTTGGCTGATCAAGGTGTGTCTGTATTCTGTTGAGGCTAGACAAGGAAGTCCAGTTAGAGGAAAGAGATTCCCAGGCAGGCAAGAATCAGAGACAACCCTTGCTCCTTCTGTTCCAGGTCCCACATGAAGGTCAAGTTGCCCATCTGGTACATATGTGTAGGTGACCTAGGTCTGTCTCATGCATGCTCTCTGGTTGTTGGTTCAATCTCAGTGAGCCTCTATGGGGCTATGGTTGCTTCTTGTCTTCGTCATGGTTTCTATTCCTGCACAAATATCATGACCAAGATGCAAGTTGGGGAGGAAAGAGTTTATTCAGCTTACTCTTCCACATCTCAGTTTCTCATGAAAGGAAGTCAGGACTGGTACTCAAGCAGGTCAAGGAGCAAGAGCTGATGCAGAGGCCCTGGAGGAATGCTGCTTACTGGCTTGCTTGCTTCTCCTGGCTTGGTCAGCCTGCTTTCTTACAGAACACAAGATTGCCAACCCACAGATGGTACCACCGACAAGGGGCCCTCCGCCCTTGATCACTAATTGAGAAAATGCTTTACACCTGAATCTCATAGAGGCATTTTCTATACTGAAGGTCCTTTCTCTGTGATAACTCCAGTTGCCACACAAAACTAGCCAGTACAATGGACCCCTTGTCTTCTTGACACACAAACACATCACCATTAAGCCTCGACCCTTACTTTCTTATTCATCCCCAAGATCTAAATAACTTTAAAATTCTCACAGTCTTTGCACATTCTTACATATTAACATTTCTGTCCTTTTCAATATCCAATCTCTTCAAATTCAAAATCTTTTAAAAAATGCAAAGTCTCTTAACTGTGCATCTGATGATCCTGGTATCTCCAAAACACTACTGTCTTCTGCTGCAACTTGGCTTTATCATGGTGCTGAGACTCACCTCCTTTGCATGACACCTTCAGTCCTGGGCCATCAATTGCAACTGAGGCTGCTCCTTCCCCAAAGGCCTTCTGAGGCCTCTCACAGTTCCCAGGTCTCATCTGCTCTTCATGACTCCTTCATGCCTTCAAAACCAGTACCACCTGGGTGACTCTTACACATAACCAAGTCCAGTCACTGCACAAGGTACAACCCTGGTTATCTCTCCAATGCAGCCTCTGTGCTTTCAGAAAACACTTCTCAGAAGATTCCACCCCAAGGATGCTGGTCTCTTCTTATCCACCACTAATATCGTAGCTCCAGCTAACCAACATCAATAGTCCCAGCAATGCAATGGCTTTGCTTCAGTAGTTCTGGTATCTTGTTAATCACAGCTGATTTCTTCAGCCCCAACTAACCAAACCCACAGAATCTTACATCAAACTAGCAACATCCCTGTTAACAGTCTTTAATCTTCCCTCTGAAATTTCACAAGCCAGGCTCCATCTTCTGCACTGTTCTCAGCATTATCTTCCAAGCTCCTACGGAACATGCCACAGAGCAGCCCAAAGTTCCAAAGTCCTTCCACAGTCCTCCCCAACACATGGTGAGATTGTCACAGGAATACTCCACTGCGCTGGTACCAATTTGTCTTAGTCAGTGTTTCTATTCCTGCAGAAACATCATGACCAAGATGCAAGTTGGGGAGGAAAAGGTTTATTCATCTTACACTTCCACATCGCAGATCATCACAAAAGGAAGTGAGGACTGGAACTCAAGCAGGTCAAGGAGCAGGAGCTGATGCAGAGGTCCTGGTGGAATGCTGCTTACTGGCTTGCTTCACCTGACTTGTTCAGCCTTCTTTCTTATAGAATCAAGACTAGCAGACCACAGATGGTACCACCCACAAGGGGCCCTCCAACCTTGATCACTAATTGAGAAAATGCCTTACTCCTGTATCTCATAGAGGCATTTTCTCAACTGAAGCTCCTTTTACTGTGATAACTCCAGCTTGTGTCAAGTTTACACAAAAAACTAGACAACACACCTCTGTAGGTTTTCTGGTGGTGTCCTTGACCTCTCTGGCTCCTTAAATCCTTCTCCTGTCTGTTCCATAATATTACATGAACTCTGTCTAATATTTGACTGTGAGTCTCTGCATATTTTTTTATCAGTGGATTTAGAAAGCTCTCAAAGGACAGTTATGCTAGGCTCCTGTTTGCAGAATATCATTAATAATGTCAGAGCTCTTGAACTCATTGTAAAAGGTGACAACTTTTTGAACAGAACATCCATAGCTCAGGCGCTAAGATCAAGAGTTAGTAAGTGGTACCCCAAGAAACTGAAACCCTCGGTAAGGCAAAAGACAGCATCAGTGGGTAAAAACCGTAGCTTAAAGAATGGAAAAAATATCTTGAACAACTATATATTTGGTAGAGGGCTGATACCCAAACAGTATAAATAGTTCAAGAAATTAGACATCAACAAAATAAATACCCCATTATAAAATGGGGTACAGAATTCAACAGAGAATTTTCAACAGAGGAATCTCTAATTGCCAAGAAGCACTTAAACATATTTTGAACATTCTTAGTCAAATGTAAATGCAAAGGACTAGGAGTTTCCATCCTATATACATCAACTTGGCTAAGATCAAATTGCGACTGACAGCCCATGCTGGTGAGGACATGGTGCAAGGGAGTTAGTCCTCCATTTCTGTTGAGTGTCTCAACTTGTACAGACATTTGGGAATCAGTCTGGGCGTTTCTGACAAATAATTCTACTTCAAGACCAAGTTATACCACTCCTGGACATACACTCAAAAGATGTTCCACTTAGCCCAAGGACACTTGATCAACTACATTAATAGCAATTTTATCCATAATAACCAGAAACTGGGCAACCCACCTGTGCCTCACCCCTAGAATGGATAAGGAAAATATTCTACACTCATGCCATAGAATACTAATCCTCTACACAAAAATAAGGAATAGTATGTAATTTTCAGGCAAATGGATGGAACTGGAAAATATCCATTCTGAATAAGGTAATTCTGGCCCAGAAGAACTTGCATGGTATGTAGTCACTTATAAAAGGATATTACCCATAGAGTACAGGATAAGCATGCTACAATCCAAACACTCAAAGAAGCTAAGTAACAATTGGTCACAAGGTGAGATGATTTAATCTCACTAAAAGAGAGATAAAATCCATATCAGTATTGGTTGATTAGAGGGAACTTTATGAGAGAAGGTAATGGGGACAGGAACATTTTGGGGGATCAGTTTTGGTGGGAGGACCTGTCATTCCAAGGCAGGAAGAGAGAAAAGCAATCCATGTGGGGGCATCTCAAGGACAAGTCAGAGACCTGGGATGGGGCATGCTAAAATAGATGTTTGAGTGAAGCTAAAACTTCATTTGTAATTAAAAATCTTCAATGTTTTCACCTAAAGAGACAGAAATTAAAATTTCTTGTCATATCTTGGAGTCTAAATGTGTCCACATCAAACTGCATGAGCCAAGGGAAAATCAGTACATACCAGTTGTGAGCACTGTAGATAGTTCTTGAAGTCCCAGCCAAACCAGGTAGTTAAAGGGGCTCCATGTCTCTGAATGTATTCTCTGGCTCCACTGAAGCCTTTATATACCTCTCTGCTCACCCCTCCCTATTGCAGCCACACCCACCAACCTCAAACTAGTATTGGATTAGATGGTTAAACTCCACCCTTTTAATTCTATATGTAACATTCAATCACTTCCTTGATTGAATCTGAGCTCTCAGTGAGAATATATCCAAACCACACCATCACTCAGACATTTTACTTGCTAATTAACAAGATACTACAGAATTTGTGGATTTTCCCCTTTGTTTGTTTAATTACTCCATAGTCTTGAGTTTGGTATGATGCAAGTGGGTCTTGCTGTGAAGCCAGGACTGTTTTAGAACTCTAATTTCTTGCAAACCTCCTGCCTCAGCATCCTTCCTCCTGCTAGGATTACTGTTGTGAATCACTGTACCTTGGTGAATTTTATTCATGTGACCAAAGTCAGTCTGATTTGCCTCAAATTAGCGTATATCTGTTGGGGATAATACACAAAAAATAATTCATAGATATTAATTGTCAGTGGATCTGGGACAAACAGGTTTTAATAGTCTGAAATATGTTCTAGAGTTTACGGACTGAATTGGAGGCTTTATTAATAAACTGCAGCAGCAGCCACTCAATAGGGCACTGTAGGAGCATGATTTGATTCCATTAATATTGTCCCAGGGTACTGGGTGTATACTCCATTTGTAGAGAGCTACCCAGCATACAGGGAGTCCTCTCTCCAGCATTCCATGCAATTGGCATGACGGCCATGCTCCTAACCTCACAATTCAAAAGTTCAAAGCAGGAGGATCAATTCAACCACCTTGAGGCATATTATAATAGAAGGACATCTTGGGGTGTACATTTGTGTCCATTTCAAAATGGAAAATGTTAGTGACTCACTCACCTATACTATGGACAAAGGATGCTGAGAGGAAGCTGTTGACACAATCTCTCTACTGTGTGCTCCTGTAAAATCAAAATTAAATAAAATACTTTCTTTCTTCAAGAGGAAAGAACTAGAGCACAGTCACAATCTTATTAAAGAAAAGCCAAACTGAAACTTTGTAAGTAGATAAATATTCTCCACTCCTACTATCTCCCCAGCCACACATACTCTCCTCCCCAGAGATGACAGCCAGAAAGGAGAAAAGAAGACACTCTAAGACAAGGCAAACATCTCCATAGCAAGGTTGTAGAGGCAACTCTACATGAGGAAAAGAAGGTTGGGTATGTTTCATTCATTCATTAATTTACTTTACATTCTGAATTAATTTAGTTAATTTACATTCAGATCACAGCTTCCCTCCCTCCTCCTCTCTCTGTCACTCTCTCTTCCTTCCCATCACTCTACCTTCCCTCGATTTCTGCTCAGAGAAAAGGAAGCCTTCCATAAATAGATGTTGGCTGATCCAGTTGCATCTTTTTCTGTTGAGACTACACAAGGAAGCCCAGTTAGGGGAAAGAGATCCAAAGGCAGGCAACAGGTGTTGCCTGCTTTTCCAGGTCCCATAGCAAGTTCAAGGTCCACATCTGTTCCATATTTATAGGTGACCTAGGTCTGTATCATTCATGCTCTTTAATTGGGGGTTCAATCTCAGTGCACACATATGGCGCTAGGTTGGTTGATTCTGCAGGCTTTCCTGTGGTGTCCTTGACCTCTCTGGCTCCTTCAATCTTTCCCCCTCTCTTCCACATGATTCCCTGAACTCTGTCTAATATTTGGCTGAGGTTCGATGCATCTGTCTTTCAGTGGCTGGATGAAACCTCTCAAAGGACATTTATGCTAGGTACCTGTTTGCAGAATATCATTAATAATGTCAGGACTATTGAACTCATTGTAAAAGGTGACCACTTCCTGAAGAGAACATGCATAGCTCAGGTGCAAAGATCAACAGTTAATAAATGGGACCTCAAGAAACTGAAAATCATTGGTAGGACCACAGATAGCATCAGTAGGTCAGAACAGAACAGAGAGCAAGAGAAGGAATCCAAGTCTCTCTGTGAATTCAGTAAATGATGAAGAGGGTCTTCAAGGGCGTTCCCAGGCACTTATGGACAGACTGGGGGATTAGTTCTGGTAAATGGTGTTGTATAGGTTTGTCTGGGATATAACAAGTGGTAGAAGGAACTAGGGTGCCCCAAGGTCAATTTGACTAAGGATCAAAGACATTGTCTATGATGCTTCTTGTTGGAAACTGCTCAGTCATGTAAACCTGACTGTTCATCTTATGACCTCACTTTCAATCTGAAAACCAGTTCATCTCCTAAGCCCAGAAAGCACACAGAATAACTTCCATCCAAGAAAAGTCCTGACAGGATCTCAATTATTTGCTGTGGACTCACGGACTCTGCATTCTATCGTTCTCTCTGCAGTCATGTTTGCTCCCATTTACAACCCAAGCTGTATGCCCTGTCCCATACAGTCAGTGCTACTTGGGCTCAAGAAATATCACCTCTGGGAATTGGGGAGGAAAGAAGGCTGTTCTCATAGATCTGAACATATAGCTCAGTTCACACTGTGCTAATGAGTCCCCCAACTCCTCACTCCACACTTCCCTTTCTGTTCCCTTTCCATTTGATTGGGTGGGCAGGATTCCAGGAAGAATTACAACCCATAATTACTCCATCTGTCCTACTCTTTACCTCAGATCACTTCTCTACTTTATGTTGAGCTTATTTGTAACACTGATTTAACTTGTAAAATTTCCCTTGTATGCCTTAATATACATGGAAACAAGACATAACTTCCAGAGTGTTATGAGTCTCTAAATGTTTTCTCCTAGTGACTGTCTGGCATCAGGCACCACTGTTCCTTAAGAGAGGAGAGACAGATTTGCTTTGATAGGTGACCCAGATCTCTATTTTATTACCTCAGGACCTGATTCATCTGGTCTCTCAGAAAATAGATGCAGAACATGAAGAGATGCTGGAGACAGTTGAATTTGGAGAACTGAGCAATAAAGTTCTTGCTACACATGGCTTGTGTGACTCTTGTTGTATTGAAAATAGGGAGGGTAATCTTGTAGAATGCTGCCAGGAAGACGTTGCAAAGATGTTTTCATCCACCCGAAGTAGGGAGCAAAATGTGTCAACTTCAATAGCGTCCAGTCTGTATTCAGTTCTAATTCTGTGATGTGGTCTCTATCAAAAACATCCAAGATCTTCTGATAACTTGGACTGGCATAGCTCAAATCTTCATCAATGTACAGCAGAAATGTAGGGAGCCCTTTCTCTGCAGGGTTCACCTCAAGAAGCATGTTTGTGCTTCATCGAGGCAGGACCTGATGCACAGGTCATCTATGACCTTCAGATGCTGCCTCAGAACATTTCTGGGATTGATCTTTGTGATTTGCTTTTCCTGCAAGGTCTCTGCTGAACAGCCTCTGCCTTCTGCACCAGTCCTTATGTTCCCCAATGCTTGGTGCACATTTCTCAGGTCAAGATCCTGAAGTTTTGTCCTGCTGTGTGTGAAACACATGAATGTCAGCATACCCTGTATTAGCTTTTACTACTTGTATATAAACTCAGCTCTCCTCCGTGAAAGGTGTAAGATTTTAATGCACCTGATATCCAAGGGGGATTCAGGCATGCTACAGAAGCTTTGTCGGGTTTCTGTACACTTGATTATTTTCTTTCACTAAGGTACACTTTGTTTCTCCTTAGGCGCATTATTAGTGGTTGTGGGAAGGCCAGGGATATGATCATTTAACTGTGAGGTTATATCTACTCTAGTCCATATTCTACTCTAATCCATATGCAAATGTCCTCTGTACAAGTAAACAGTAGCTTGCAAGGATGCTGTCTCCTTGCCTGATGATGCTGTCAGAGCATCTAATCCACTTATGACAAAGCCCATCTCCCTTACAATGTCTGCTGTGTACTCCTTGTGCTCCCTTCTACAGTACTTGGATCTTGATTACCTGGGTGAAACTCTCGTCTGTCATAATTCTATACCATATAGCACAGCCTGCAAGACTACCAGGTTAGGCATCTTCACCAATGCCCCCACAGGGAGACAGGGAAAAGGCCACCCTCCAACCATTGCTTTCACAAGCTTGGTATGGCTGCCAGCAAAGGCCTTCTTGAACAGTGCTTAGAATAGCCCAGGAGGCAGCTCCTCCAGAGAGGACATGACAAAAGCCTCACGTCTCAGCAGAGTCTGACTTGCTATCTTCTGGAGTGTGAGTGGGGTCTGAACACACATCCTCTAAGGTCTCCAGTCAGAAGGCTCCTGGGGAAGGAGTGAGAAAAGGATACACTTTCAAGACAAAGTTTGTAAAACTTTCTCACCATCACACCAACCACTAAGTTTCTGATTCACTGCTCTGGTAATGGTAGAGACCTCAATTTACCTCTTTATCCTAAACTGGTGATGTAAAGACTGACTCCCATGCTGGCATCATGGGAGCCTCTCTATCACTCAAATCGGTATATAATTTTTGGTATAAAAATTTTGCGTGTGACCCTTTTTTTTAAAAAAAGAATGAATTAAAAAGTAAGAAAGATAGAACAATGAGAGAGACTCCCAGAGGCCAATGAAGATGACAGAAGCTGAAATATGCATCAGAGAGGAGATAAAAACTGCAGACACCTCTGCCAGATGATAGGCATGGCCCCCATTTGAAGGAAGGGGCCACTCAACCGTCTCAAAATTTCTAACCTAGAATTGTTCCTGTCTAAATTAAAAACACAGACAAAAGTGAAGCAGAGACTGAAGGGAAGGCCATCTAGAGACCGCCTTCCTTGAGATTTATCCCAACAGCAGACTTCAAACCCTGACACTATAGCTGATGCCAAGATGTGCTTACAGACAGGAGCCTGCAATGGATGTTCTCTGAGATGCTGTGCCAGCACCTGTCTAATACAATTGCAGACACTCAAAGGCAACCATTGGAATGAGCTTGGGGACCCCAGTGGAAGGGATAAGGAAGAAGTAAGGGAGCTGAAGGGGATTGCAACCCCATAGGGAGAACAACAATATCAACTAACTGGACCCCTCAGAGCTCCGATGGAGTAAACCACATACCAAAGTGTATACATGGGTGGGTCCATGGCTCTAGATATATATGTAGTAGAGGATTGCCTTATCTGGCATCAATGGCAGGGGAGATGCTTGGTTCTGTGGAGGCTTGTTGCTCCAAGGAAGGGGTATGCCAAGAGGGTTGAGGGAAGACTGTGTGTGTGGAAGAAACCTTTAGAGTCAAAGGGGATGGAGGATGGAAGTGGGGCCTTGCTGACAGAAGACTGGGAAGGAGGACAAGAATTGAAATGTAAATAAATAGTTAACAAAAGAAAGGAAAAATAGAAAAAAACCAACCAATGAACAACAAAAAATAACACAATCGAAACAAGCTAGCAAACAACAAATCACGAAAAAAGCTTTGCGTTGTGGATCAATATTGAATTCCCACTAATCATGATAATTACAATGAGTTCCTATAATTTTCAGGGTTTTCTGAGTCTGAAAAGTAGACAATATCCAAAAAATAAAGCTATGTGAAAAAGATGCAAAGGAAATCCTAAGGCAACACATGTGAGTAACTCACAAGTGTAATTCTAGCTATTGTGAGTTTAAGAAGATCAAAGGTACATGGTCCACATGTCTATACTGTGAGCCAGTGTCTCACAAAAACAAACACAAGCAAGCATTTGAGGGAATGGAAACATGAGGGAACATACTAGTAATCTTAGGACTGAAGAGGCCACTGAGTCAGGAGGATCCTGATTTCCAGCCTACCCAGAGCCACATCGCCATTTCTAGGATAGCTTGAACCACAGAGGAAGACCTTCTTACAAAATCAACCATAATAATGAAATCAACAGCTAACACATATGTTTGAGATGAAGCTAAAATGTCATTTGAAATTAAATCCAAGATCTTCAATGTGTTCATCTAAAGAGACAGATATGAATATTTATTTTCATATCCTGGACTCTGTGTCTACATAATACTACATGAGCTAAAGGAAAATCATTATATACCAGTTGTGAGGTACTTGCTCTATATTTATCAACCTCTAATACTCTCAAGTCCAACTGGTCACAGACCTCAACATGAAACTGGTAAACAACATCTAATACAAGGGAGTGCAGAATTAGACTTTAATGCATTGGCACAGGAGACAACTCCCTGAACAGAAACCCATAGCTCAGGCAATGAGATCAACAATTAATAATGGCACTTGGTGAAACTGAAAAGCTTCTGTAGGGCAAAGTATTTCATCTGCAGGCCAAAATGGGCCTAAAGATTGGAAGGAGATCCTCACCAACCATATATCTGACAGAGGGATGATATCCAAACACTATAAATTCAACAAAATATAAGATATCCACAAACCAAATACCCCAAGATAGAAATCAGATACTGAATTAAACAGAATATTTCAACAGATGAGTGTCTACTTGATGAGAAGCACCTAACTAAATGTTCAGCATTTCAAATCATCAGCAAAATGTAAATCACAATGACTCTGAGATTCCATCTTCCATGCATCAGAATAGCTAAGATCGCAACCTCAAGTGACAGCTCATGTTGGGGAGGTGATGGAACAAGAGGAACACTTCTCCATTGCTGGTGAGCTTGCAAACTTTGACAACCACTTTGGAAATAAATCTGGCAATTTTTAAAAAAAAATAGAAATCGTTCTACCTTCTAAATCCAGTTTTACCACTGCTAGACACATTCCCAAAGAGGACCCACAATACCACATAGACACTTTGTTGGTATGCCTGCATAACCAACCCACCCGAGCAACGGCGAGGACCTGTG
>JAPYYD010006681.1:0-10928 GCA_028551405.1 Uromys caudimaculatus
AGATTTTTCCTTTGATGAGTATGAAGTGTCCTTCCTTATCTTTTTTGATGACTTTTGGGTGAAAATCAATTTTATCCGAGATTAGAATGGCTACTCCAGCCTGTTTTTTGGGGCCATTTGCCTGGAAACTTGTTTTCCAGCCCTCTGTGACCCATTCTTGAAAATTAATTTTAGGAAGAAGTTGTAAGCATTCCTTATTTGTAAGGAGTTTCCCTGTTCCCTAGCAAATTCCTGACCTGAAACACACGACCACACTCCTCACATAGGAATGTGACTAGTGGTCACGTAGATCAGAACAGAGTTCTCCATTCTAATGAGGTATCTAGATGAGCCCTAAGGGTTTAGCCAATAAGCTTCTCTTCCCAGACATCCCTTCCTGCAAAAGGTATTCATCTCTAGTCCACCCTGAGGAAGTGATATGCACCCATTTTCCATGATGAACACTCAATATAACAGTATGGATAAGCTTGGACTATCTCTCATATCAAGAATCACCATTGGGACCATGGAGGAAGCTTTGTCTACAGAGCCTCGCTGTCTAAGTTTCCCATAGAAGGCCTCTCCTCCTGGCTATTTCCAGTGGAGTCTGGATGTCCAGGAGTCAGGTAATTCCAGCTTCAGCCTCAGCCTATGCTGATTCTCACTCTGGCTGAAGCCCCCAGCCAGGGTTGCATTCTCCCACCCCCTGAGCTTCCCACAAGTCCATCACCCTACAGTGGTAGGGTAAAATGTAGTCTAGCATCTCTCATTTCACTTGCCCAAGTGGCATTCCCATACCCCAGTGGTAAGGCAGAGTGAGACCACAATGGTGGTTATAGATAACTGTGAATCAGCGAGGTTGCCTTAATCATAGTCTCTTATAACAGCAATATAAAAGTAAATAGCATAATAAATACAGTAAAATATTTTTAGATTTTTATTTTATTATTTTAGGTAAATGAGTGGTTTTTAGCCTGCAGGTATATCTGTGTACCATGTGTGTGCCTGACACCTGCAGAAGTTCAAAGAAGGTACTAGATTTTCTAGAATTGAAATTACAGTCACCACATTGGTGCTGGGGCTCAAACCTGGGATCTCTGCAAGAAAAAATTGTACTTACCCTCTGAGCCAACTTTTCAGTCCATATTACATTTTTTAAATAATAAAGATTATGAATATACATATATTTATATATGCAAAGAACATTTTTGTGCAAAAGACATAGTATTCAAATGAATGCCAAATGACATAGATATAGAAGAAATTAAAAGTAAGGGTCAACTTGGAATGGAAAATGAATAGCTGAGGGCAGGAAATGGAAGGAAATTGTCCCTTTTATGCTTCTGCATCATCTAGATTTGAAATATATGAACTTACTTCTTACTCAAAAAATAAAAGTAAATTAACATCTTAATGTCTAGGAGTATAGTTCAGTGATAAAGCACGACCTAGCATTCACCACAAGGCCCTCTATTTTAGCCCAGTGGCACAAAAAGGTATAAAACACAACAAAGACAACCTTAAGATACAACACAATGGGGCTGTAGCAATGGCTTAATGGTTAAGAACACTGGTTGCTCATTGAGGTGACCTAGGTTCAATTCCTAGCACCCACAAGGCAGCTCCCAACCATCTGTAACTCCAGTCCCAAGGGATCTTCTTCTTCTGGCCTCTGAGGGCACTGAGTGAACATGGTATACAGACAAAACACCCGCACACACACACAAAATAACCTAAGAAGAACAGGAATAAGAAGAAGAGGAGGAGGAGGAAGTGTTGAGGGTGGAGTGGGAAGAGTGGTGAAAGAAGAAGAAATAACACAAGACACGGTGGCTATGTAACACATTTCAGGCTTGGGCTATACAGATAAATGGCATCCTATCTGTGTCCCTGCCTCCAAACTGTAAAAATCATGAACTAAATAAGACAAGCCCTGTCAAGGATTGATTAGCTCAATGGTAGCAGAGCACTTGTCTAACATGAGTCCAATCCCCAGCAGCAAACCAAGCTGGGAGTGCTGACAGGTACAAGTGATAATACCTGTGTGTGGTGGCACAGACCTTTAATCCCAGCACTTGGGAGGCACATAAGGAAGATCTGTGATATCAAGGCCAGCCTGGTCTACACATAAAGGTCTAGGCCAGCCTGTGCTACACAGTGAGACCATATCAGAAAAAAGAGAGTGTGGTAGTGAGGAGAACAAATGAAAGAAAGAGGGAAGAAAGAGAAAAGGAATCAGAAAAACCAAAGAGGAAGAAAGAGAAAGGGAGGAACAAAGGTGATGAAACTAGAAGAGAATTTTACTGCTTATGTATTATAACCATCTTCAAGAATTAGAACAGTGGTTCTCAACCTTCTGGATGCTGCGACCCTTTAATACAGTTCCTCATGTTGTGGTGACCCCCCCAACCATAAAGTTATTTTGTTGCTACTTCACAACTGCAAGTTTGCTGTTATGAATCATAATGTAAATATATGATATGTAGGATATCTGATATGTGACTCCCAAGGGGCCCCGACCCACAGGTTGAGAACCACTGAATTAGAGGGAGCGTATTAGCATTATTAGGAGGAAACAAACTATGAGGAAAAGGACAAGAAGGAAATGGTAATATAAAAAAATGACCATGTGGTCTGAATGAGAACTGTGCCTCCCACCACCAGCTTCTCCGGTGGTGCTGCTGTTGTGGGAGTAGAGACTCTTTGGGTTATGCAGCCTCATCACTGAGGGGCAGGCCTGGTTCTGGCCACCTCTCTGCTTCCTGGTCTGCACAAGTTTAAGCAAGCAGCCCGGTGCTCCTGCCATCACCTGTCATAATCTACTCCTGCTGCTGTGTCTTCCCTGTCATGATGTGCCCTCAAACCATGAGCCCAGAGAAATCCTTCCTCGCTTAAACTGTTAGAGAAACCATAAAAGTACCTCATAAAAATAATATTTCATGATCAATTTAGCTTATTCAAGAGTAAGGTAGGTTTACATTTAAAAATCAATGTAACTCACTGTATTCAAAGGGGAGAAAACCACACAATCATATCATTACTTGCAGAAAAAGCAACTGAAATTTTCAGCACTTACTCAAGATAAAAACTGATAGGAAACAAGAGTCAGAGCTTCCTTAACCTAACAAAATATTGCTCATAAATTTTAGTATTAAAGAACAATCATTTTTCCCCTAAGATAGAAATAAAAAGATATTCACACTTGCCAATTCTCTTCCACATTAAATGAAGGTACCAGTTAGCACAATAACTCAGTATATAAACAAAGAAATAAGCATACCTTTATTTGGAGATTAAATAAAATCATCTACTACTACTACTACTACTAATAATAATAATAATAATAATGAACCTAACAGAGTCACAAAACACAGGTTTAATAATAATAATAATAATAATAATAATAATAATAATAATAATAATAGTGAACCTAACAGAGTCACAAAACACAGGTTTAATATATCAAGACCAGAACAAACCCTACCAGCATGTTTTTGTATTTAGAAGCAAACACATGAAAGAGGAAATTTAAGAAACAATCCCAATTAGTGTGTGTGTGTGTGTGTGTGTGTGTGTGTGTGTGTGTGTGTGTGTTTAATGGGGGCTTTGTTTTGTTTTATTAGACAGGTTCTCACTACAGCGCTGGCTAGCCTTGAAATCAAGAGATCCACCTGCTGCTGTCTCCCAAGTGCTGGGAAATTCAAGATGTGTGCCACCATTCCCAACTACAATAGTATTTTTTAAAATGTTAAATACTCTTTATTTGATATTATACAAAAACCACAGAAAGTGCCTTTCAGTGGTAAAAGACAGCATCCTCAACATAGGGAATTTAACTAATTGTCAAGAATAGATAGTTGCCCTCCTGCATTTAACCATTGCCTGCAACAAGCCAGTGAACACATACTGAAAAACAGCTAAGTCTTCTGGTTTCTGAGATAGTGATAGAATTTTCCCAGTGTTTATTTATATACCCAGTTTTATAAATCTAATTATAAAATTATTTAATAGGTTTGCAGTGACACCCCCATCTTTCTGGAAAGTAGAACATTACTAATTAAGTTCACTCTTATCTTGAGGAAGGGAGAGCAGTGCATACCAAGTATGGCAGCTGGCATTGTTATTTTTAAAAAGATCATATCCACTTTACTACAAGCCAGTTTTACTTAAATAAGGACTGTACAACAAAAACACTTAGCCATTCATGATTTGAATTTTGATGTATGCATTAAATTATGGTATATTTTAAAACCCAAA
Source organism: Uromys caudimaculatus (assembly GCA_028551405.1). Taxonomy (NCBI): domain Eukaryota; kingdom Metazoa; phylum Chordata; class Mammalia; order Rodentia; family Muridae; genus Uromys; species Uromys caudimaculatus. The sequence goes on from JAPYYD010006681.1 coordinate 4,237, forward strand.
AGACATTTGTTTTGTAATAAATAAGGCAGTAGAATTATTTGTTAGTAACCTTTTTTAAGAAAAGCAATTAGGTCTACCCTTTCTCCCTTCTTCTTAATCCTGGTGAAGATAGTATTTGTCCCAGGGATGTACTTTTTGGGATTCCCCCCAAATACTCCCTTGTGGGAATGGCACGGGGTAGAGTGAAGTCTCACGTGTCCGCCCTGGGCACTGTGGCTCTGGGAGGGACGGGACACACAGGAAGTATGGCTGCACATCCTCCCAGTCCAACCGGCGGGTGGGGGCTATGTGAAGCCACAAGGACACCGCCCGTGGGTGGGGAAAGGGGACATTCCCAGGGAACGCCACAGCTGACTCTGGAGTTCCCAGGCTCTGGGCGTTGTAGATGCTTGCCGGATGCCGCAGGAGAGCTGGGAACGAATGAGGCCACAGAGCACAGCTGGCATCCTACTACGGGACTGGTTGGCATCTTGGGCGCCAGCTAGTTGCTTTAGCTGCTTTGGCGTGGACAGAAGTCTGCTGCGGCTGGAAACGCGCTTAGTGCGCAGCTCATTTTAGGCAAAGACCACTTCCATTTTTTCCCACGGCACATGAGGATGAATAGATGAATAGTTCTAAGGTGGTTATTTTCATTGTGGAGAGTGGCATGGATGAGATCGTACCCCACGACCTCCGGGAGGGATGAAGTAGAAATATTAACTGGGAAGGAGCGTGGCTAAGCCTCTAGGTGTCTCATTAACATGGGGATGGCTTGGGGCTGCATGGCCATGCCTCTACCTATGGTGGGGCTTGGGGGCATGACCCTTTTTTACATGACCAAATGTCACAGACCTATGGAGAGATGTAGCCACGTGTTAGAAGCTGTATTCTAGGAGCTTTGTCAAACATCTGCCATCCCTTATAGGCTGAAGACAGCCTTTTGGGCCTGCAGCGTTCAAACCTTAGCTGTACCAGAAAACAGACTTCTTATCATGCCCAACACTCCCCCAGGTTATCCTCTTTGCAGGTGAAGACTTTGTTCTTGCTGGCATCTGTATAAGAGAATCTCCAGCAGTCTGACCTGTCTTCTGCCCAAACAGACCATGGAGATTTGGTCCAGTCTTATGCTTGCCTCCCTTTTCACAGTGTAGCACACTGCTAAACAAAAATCTAATTGCCTTTCTCAACACTACCCATTTTTAATTCACTCCCAGGTCAACACCACAAATGCTACAACCCTAAGATGAACATTTTGCTCTCTGTACAATAGCATTTTTAAAGTGCTTAGAAGTAAATTCAACAAAAGATGTATCATGTCTCTACACTGAAATCTATTTAGAAAAAAAATTCAAACAAACTAAAGAAGACTTAAATAAATGCAAGTATCAGATTCAGGATATGAAGACTCCACAGTGTTATTGGGCTGGGTGTACAGTGTGGTAGAATAATGTGTGCTTCGCACATGGTGGGCTTAGGACACGAGGTCCTGAGTATCAAGACTTAGCACTCCTTCCAAAAGGCTATCAGCTTTCCGAGTTATCTAAAGATATACCATCCCCACCAAAATAGCAAGTTTTGCTGTAGACACTGACAAGGCAGCTCTAACACGATGGAAATGCAAAGGACCTAGACCAGCAAAGCAACTCTGAAAAGAAAATAGAAGGCCATAATCTCCCCAAGCAGAACCACCAACTGGGACCAAGTATTCAGATACATAAACCTGTGGAAGATACTTCTCATTTAAACCACAAGGCACTCAAGAGACATGTCTGCCATCTCCAGATGTTCATTTTCTCTGTCTTCTTATAAAGATGCTTGAGATAGTCACTCTATCTATATTTTCTTTCCATTTCTATTGTGGGAGTGAATATGAGCAATACACAAGATATCCACATGTAAAGGTTTTAACAAAAACATTGTTTTACATGCTAATTTAAAAATAAAAAGGTAAGTTGTCAATATGAACATCAACTATTATGAATGGATTATAAAGTTTGCTTTTTATTACATTTCATATCATTTACGTGTGTGTGTGTGTGTGTGTGTGTGTGTGTGTGTGTGTGAGCACACACATGTAGAAACTGGAAGACACTTGAGATTCTGTTCTGTCCTGAACCACGTGGGTTCTGGAGACTGACTCAGGCCATCAGGCTTGTCAACAAGTGTCTTTTTTTTTTTAAGTACGGAATAGAGTTTATTTAGGGCATGGGGAGGGGAGTAAAGGCCGGCCATGAGCACATGGAGAGAGAGGAGGGAGGAAAATAGGGAGAGAGGGGGGGCAAGAGGGAGAGGACAGGGCTAGACCAAGAAGGCAAGAGACTGTCAGCAAGTGACTTTATTGAGCCATTCACTACTGTACTAGCATTTTTTTTTTTAAATAGAAAAGTTGGTCCCAGGGAGTGGGGAGGTCTGGTGTGGTGGGGGTAGACATGGGGGCAGGGGGAAGGAGGTATGAGATGTGGAACAGTCAGACGGCGTACTGGGAGGGGGAAAAGTCTGGACTTTAAAATCACCTTTTAGAAGTTCAATATGCATCACACCACATACATAAAGAATAAGCAGAACAGTTTTACAGAAGTACAAGATAGAATCACTCTGTGCACCCTAGGTATCATCCACAAGAGTTCTAGGGCTCTACAGACTGAAAACAAAGGCAAAAAATACCACAAATTGCGCAGAAAAACATAAGTTTAATAATTTCACAAGTCGGGGCTGGAGAGATGGCTCAGCGGTTAAGAGCTCCGACTGCTCTTCCGAAGGTCATGAGTTCAAATCCCAGCAACCACATGGTGGCTCACAACCATCCGTAATGAGATCTGATGCCCTCTTCTGGGGTGTCTGAAGACAGCTACAGTGTACTTACATATAATAAATAAATGAATAAATAAATAAAATTTTTTAAAAAATTATAAAAAAAAAATAAATAAAAAAATAATTTCACAAGTCAGAGAAGAGTAACATGAATATCGCACAAATAAAACCAGAGTCTTAGTCTGAACCAGTCATCTTTATTTAGTCAGCCAATGACTTTCTCACCATACCCAATTATACATCGCCTGCTTAGGATGTATAAGGGATCACAATTGGCAAACTGTAGGCCTTCTAGTAAAAACCAAAATCTAAGGACTAAATGAAAAAGCATAACCAATAGCGGGAAATTCTAAAATGTGTAAATAACGGAACCTAAAAGAAGCAGATCAAAGAAGTAAAACAGGTTGAATACTCTGTCTCAGGATGTCATTCAAGATCAATCTGGGCAAAATGACCAAGGTTAGCAATCAGGCATTCCCACCCATGCAACATGTACGGCGCATAAAAGGTTCCAGTCACCCTACCCCCTCCTCGTCTCCACTCTTGGACAGCCTTTTGCTCTCCCTCCTCCCCAACATCAGATCTGTTGCATGGCATAATTTCTTAGTAGCACATCTTGGCACAGCCTGCCAAAGGTACCCCACCTGCACCATATTTACCCAATCAACATCGAAGGCCTCTGAGATAAAGAAAATCAAACAGTTATTCAGACTGACAAGTGAGAGTAAGCTCTTTGTGAAACTGGAAGAAGCAAACAAACAAAAAACAGCTAGGAGTCAAATACATAGATAGAACCCCTTTACCAGGGCCAAGCAAAATATGTTTTTACTTCATTCAGTAAGGAAGAAATTATCCAAATCAAAAGTAATTGTATCCCTGAACCACCACAGAATTAATAGAGATCGTTCCTCCTAGATTAGACATGAACAATCTGTTGAGTCTGATCCCCAGAATCCATTTAAAAAGAAAAGTCTGGGCCCAGCAATGGGCAACAGAAACAGGATAATCCCTTGGGCTCCTTGGTCAACAAGTTTAGCCTACTTGGCAAGTTGTAGACCAATGAATGACATGTCTCAAAAAAAGAGATCGGCTGCACCTGAGAAACAACATCCAAGGTTGTCTTCTCACATCCATACTCATGTTCACAAACATGGATGTACAAATGTGTACACACACACACACACACACACACACACACACACACACACACACACACACACAAGAAGATAGCCCTTATAAGAACAAGGTAAGAAGATTACACTTGCTCAAGGGCAATCTGAACTACAAGGTGAGTACCAGATCAGCTTATGCTACATAGTGAGATCCAGGCTAGTCTGAACTACATAGTGAAACTTTAATAAAACAGCACTTAGGAGCAGAGGCAGGAGGACTGCTGTTAGTGCAAGGCCAGACCTTGTTTCTTACCAGAAAAAAAAAAAAAAAAAAAAGCTGCTGAGATGATTTAACAGCTAAGGGCCCATAAAACACAAATCTTACTAAACCCTGAGTTTGATCTTCAAAACCCATGTAAAGGTGAAAGGAAAGAACCAACTCCATAAAAGTTGTCCTCCTACCTTCATATGCATGTACACACACACACACACACACACACACACACACACACACACACACACACACACACACACACAAACATAAATAAATGCTTTAAAAGGGATGAGTTTTCTGCTACCCAACTCATGATATGGTAGAAACAAAGCCCAAGACATATCCAAACTAATCTATTACATCACAGAATGCAGAACTGCAGAACCAAGACTTAAATGAGATCAAACTTGCATTTTACAAACCACATCAATTAAATTCCTCAGGAGATTATAGTACATTGGTATTCCAGAAGCCTAAAATGCATGATAATCAAACATGGAAAATGGTAGTTAAGGCGGGACTGTATGATAGAGCAGGATGTAACATGTCTCCGGCTAGTATTTAAAAGGAACATAGAAAAACAGTTTCTGGTGCATTATACACTATTACATGAAAAGGATTGAGAAGCACAAATTATCCTAAATTATTATAAAAATTCTATGTCTTAGAATATGATACATCTGGCCTTTCTGCATATTCTGGATATTTTCATATTCCTTCTTTCCTTCTTCCCCTCTCTCTCCCCCTCCCTCCCTTCCTTTCCCTCATTATGAGCATATGTAAAAACCTAAGTAAGACTCAGGCTCTGTATCTCAAGTTCACAAGGGAAGACATGCACATGGGATACAATAAAACAAAATAAATCAAAAAAGAAAAAAGTCATAATTGACATAAATATAGCACTAAATGAGCAATCCCATTATCCAAATGAAACCATTTCAGAAATCCAGAAAAATTTATTATTCTAAACAAATTATCTTTGATGTATTTTTACCTTAGTACCTAATGGATAAGTTCTTTTAAAATACCTTCTTCAACAACTGTAGTACTGGCTCAAGTAACACTTTTCACAAACTTTCAACTCTATTTCAAGAGCAATATCTTTTTGTAGAATTATTAATTTTGGGCTTAGAAGCCAGGCAGGGTAGTTCATGCCTGTAATTCTTGCACTCTGGAGGCTAAGGAAGCTAGAATTGCCACAAGTTCAAAGCCAGCATGGTCTATATCTTCAGTTCTAGGCTATTCTAGATGCAAAGTGAGACTCTGTCTCAAAAAAACCACAAAGATGTGGGCTGGGTATATACCTCAGCTGGTGGAGTGTTTGCCTAGCATGCACAAAGACCTTGATTCAAGCGCAACACTGCATGAACCAGGTATGATAGTATACTCCTATAACCCCAACAATGGAGAGATGGAGGCAGGAAGATCCAGAGCTTAAGTTGGCTATGTAGCAAGTTCAACCAAGACCAGCCTAACGTATATGAGCCCCTGCCTCAAGTGAGAAAGGAAAAAACCTTAGGCTTGGAAAAAACTTTATGCACACATACTCACACACACACAGTATTTTATTTTGGTTTGGTTTTTAGGAACAGGAACTCTCTACACAGCCCTGGCTGTCCTGGAACTCACTAAGTAGAGCAGACTGGCCTCAAACTCAGAGACCTACCTACCTCTGCCTCATGAGCACTGGGATTAAAGGAGTGTACCACCTGCCTATGCCTGGCCTGGAAAAAAAAAAAAAAAAAAAACCACCTTAATATTAAGCAAAGTTGAAAGTGTGTTCATATGCTTAGTTATAAAAAGGACTTTAATCCTTGAACACATAGGAGCTGGAATACTTCTAAAATTCAAATCATAATTGTCTGATCATAATGCAGTGATTGCAAATAATGCAATGATGCAATGCAATAATGCAATTAATTGTCTAATCATAATGCAAGTTTTCAAATAAGATAAATAAACTCTTGAATATGCTTGAACCATGGGAAGTGGCACTATTATGAGGTATGGCCTTATTGGAGGAGGTGTGGCCTTGTTAGAGGAAATGTGTCACTCTGGAGGCAGAACTTTGAGGTCTCATATATAAAGCTCAAGCTCCACCAAGAGCCTCCTCCTTACTGCCTGCAGAAGACATGCCTCCTCCTGGCTGTGGGGTCAAGATGGAGAACTCTCCTCTTCCAGTACCATGTCTGCCCGGATGCTGTCATGCTTCCTGTCATGATGATAGTGGACTGAACCTGTAAGCCAGCCCCAATTAAATGCTGTTCTTTATAAAAGATTCCTTGGCATATTTATAATAGCCAGAAGCTGGAAACAACCCAGATGTCCCTCATCAGAGGAATGGATACAGAAAATGTGGTACATTTACACAATGGAGTACTACTCAGCTATTAAAAACAATGATTTAATGAAATTTGCAGGCAAATGGTTGGAACTTGAAAATATCATCCTGAGCGAGGTAACTCAGTCACAAAAGAACGAACATGGTATGTACTCACTGATAAGTGGATATTAGC
>JAPYYD010006682.1:0-10927 GCA_028551405.1 Uromys caudimaculatus
ATTCTGGAAAAGTTTATTGCACTGTTAGCAATGAAATCTAAAGCTTTTCAGAAACTACTTAGTCTTGGAGGGGTGGAGTAGCTACAGAATTACATCATAAAATAACCATTGCAAAGTTTATTTTCCTTATCCTGGTTTACAAAGAGCTGTGCTAACTACAAGGAGATCACATAATCCAATGAAAACATCCCTCAACTTTTAGTCACGATATCTGACCTTCACCCTACCAGAGTTATGTAACTTGGGCAGATCATTTATTAACAACAGCTTACCCTAGCTGAGATTTTATGAGTCCACATTCATGGTTTTTAGTTCCAACAACTGCTCTCGGAGGAAGGTACGGGGGGCCTATCAGAGAGACAGATATCACATGAGTCTGCTCTCTGCTTGCTTCCTTCCGGTCCATAGACTTCCCTCTCTCCCAAAAGGAGAAGCAATCGTGTGGGTCAGAACACAGAGCACTCAACCACTGGTGAAAGGAGAGAGCTGTAAGACTTGGCTCTCTCAAGCCAGGCCTCTGAGACTCCTCCTTTGTTCTGCATCCCACTGCACATTACATTATCTCCACGCACTTGGGTCCCCTGTACTAGCTCTGAGCTCCAGCCCTCAGCTTCCCGGGGACGCACTGTTCCTAACAGGTGAGTCTACCTCCTTCAGAAGATGAAACTAGAGACACCTCTAGCTTAATATATATTAAATAATATATCTATATAATATAGGTAGATATTATATATAATATATATTTTATAATTTACTATATAATATCTACATAATATATTATAGATATAGATATATTTATATATAAATATATGTATATTAGAGGGAGAAAAGGAGAGAGATCCCTCAGTTGATTTCCTACCACCTTGCCCACTGGTCAGGCCCTAACCATTGACTAAACCTACAGGAATATAAAAGCACAGCACCCTCAGAGAATAAACCAGTTCAACAATGTCAATCAAATCTGCCCTCCAGCTCCTTACAAGCTGCAGCCTGTTGCATGCAGCTGGAACTACACCTTGGCGTGGCTTTTTCACCTTGCCTACTTTCTCTCTCTACTGCTGCACAGGTTTTCCCCATGGGCCTTTCCTTAATAAATCATTCTTAGCTATCTCTTATCCTCCACATATACCTCTAGAAACCTGACCTAAACTCTCACCCCCACCACACCCTCTATTGCAGGTCTAAACTGATTTAAAAAGACTAACCTCACCAAATTTTCTCTCTAAGATGTTTAGCACATTCCTCATAGGCAAGTAGGTTAGGGCGGAGCCAACTCTACACCTATAGTGGCTGTCTTAAATCCAAAGATGAGAAGAGAGTTGCCTCATGTAAGTCTCTGGCCTCAGGTGGGCTCGTCTTCCACCAGGGACCTTCTCTGTAGAGGTCAGTATTCAATGGTCAGCCATTGACACAGCAGGGCTTTAATATCCACTGAGTTCCCATTCTCAAACAGCCCTCTCAGCTAGAAAACTAACTGGAAGGGTGGGAAATAGATATAGGCATCTCTAGTTACAAGGCCCTCTGACTTTCACAGATACAACAAAGGTCTCACAACTCTGCTTCCGGCTTTCAGACATCAGAGCCTTCCCTTATCACTTAAAAGCCAGAAGAGATCATGGAGCTTTGTCTTCCAATACTTAGATAATGGTATTTGTGTTAGCCTTAGGTTTCTGTAACATATATATGGGAGAAATCAATTAATAAAGAGGAAAGGTTTGTCTTGGATCACAGTTTTAGACGTTTCAATAATCATTTGACCTGTCATTTTGGGTCCTAGATAAGGCAGCATGTCAGGGTGAGATATAGATGAAACCCACACCTCAGCATCCGACACATGAAGAGAGGGAGAAGAAAGGGCTGTACCCAACATTTCCTTCAAGTGCATGCTCCCAGTGACCCAATTTCCTCTAACTAGACTCCACTCCTTGAACTTCTGCCAGCTCCCAATAGCACCATGATTTAGATACCAAGCCTTTTAACACATGGGCCCATTGGGAAATTTCACATCCAAACTACAGCAGCAATGTAGCCAAAACCAGACATTTTCCCAAGGTCACACCACTGACAGTAAATCTTTCCCCTAAGTCTCAATCTGTTGACTTGGAGTCGGGGTGTGTTGAGCACAGAGCCAGCCTACAGGCAGAGAAGAGGTGAGGACTAGAGAGTTCAGAACTGTCATTTCAAATCAGGTCTCTGAGCATCCCTGGTTCTCTCCAGACTTATTGGTGGCAATTGATTAGTTTGAATATCTTGACCTCTCCCCCACTGGGGTAAACAGTATGAATTGTAAACTGACTTTCACAATGTGTCCGGAGGAGACCTAATCGATATAGTGAATTACACTTCCATCCAGACCTAGCATGGTGTCGGCCACACCTGAAGCAACTGGAACACTACTGTAGTGGAGTCACTGCCCCAAAAACTCGCATTCCACACTCACCTATGACTGCAAAGATTCATTTCATTTATCATGTTACCATAAATAATGAAATATGTTAATGAATGTTCATAAATACGTGTAAATATAAAGCATACTTTTATATTAATCGATGTTACTTATATATGTCTAATTCAATATATATTTATAAAGAATAATTTAGCCAGCAATAAAATTTTAAAATATATATATCTTAATATATATACTTATATATAAATATATATACTTATATATATACTTAATATATATATTTAAAGTTATATATTTTTTATATATACTTAATATATATTTAAGTTTTATATATATAAAAGAAATTGATGACAGACTTTTTGCTTCTCCCCATTCCAGAGACAACCACATCTTCTTGTGCAGTGCCATGTCTTGCCCCCGAGACATGATGGTGAAGGTACCTAGTTACCAGGATTTTCTCCATGTCTGGAAAAGAGGATATTGTGCCATCAAAGACCCCCTTCATTGATCTCAACTACATGGTCTACATGTTCCAGTATGACTCTACCCATGGCAAGTTAAACAGCACAGTCAAGGCTAAGAACAGGAAGCTTGGCATCAATAGGAAGACCATCACCATCTTCCAGGAGCAAAATCCTGCCAATATCAAATGGGATGGTACCAAGTATACTGTGGAATATACTGGTGTCTTCACCACCATGGAGAAGGCTGGGGCTCACTTAAAGGGTAGGACCAAAGGAGTCACCATCTCTGTCCCTTCTGTCAATCAATTCCCCCATGTTTATGATGGGTGTGAACTGTGAGAAATATGACAACTCACTCAAAATTGTCAGCAATGCTTCCTGCACCACCAACTGCTTATCCCACCTCACCCCCAGTCAAGGTCATCTATGACAACTTTGGCATCGTGGAGGACTCATGACCATGATCCATGTATCACTGCCACCGAGAAGACTGGGGATAGCCCTTCTGGGAAGCTGTGGCGTGATGGCGGTGGGACTGCCCAGAACATCCTCCCTGCATCCACTGGTGCTGCCAAGGCTGTGGGCAGTGTCACCCCAGAGCTGAACAGGAAGCTCACTAGCATGGCCTTCTGTGTTCCTACCCCCAATGTATCCATCATGGATCTGACATGCCACCTAAAGAAAGCTGCCAGGTATAATGGCATCAAGAAGGTGATGAAGCAGGTATCTGAGGGCTCACTTAAGGGGATCCTGGGCTACACTGAGGACTAGGTTTTCTCCTGTGACTTTAACAGTGACTCTCTCTCTTCTACCTTTGTTGATGGGGTTGGCATTGCTCTCAATGACAACTTTGTAAAGCTCATTTCCTGGTATGACAATGAATAAAGCTATAGCAACAGGGTCATAGACCTCATGGCCTCCATGGCCCCCAAGGAGTAAGAAGCCCTGGACCACCCACCCCAGCAAGGACACTGAGAGCAAGAGAGAGGCCTTCAGCTGCTGAGGAGTCCCCCAACACTGAGCATCTCCCTCACAGTTTCCATCCCGGACCCCCAGAATTACAGGAGGGGCTTAGGGGGCCCTACCTTCTTGAATATCATCAATAAAGTTCACTGCATCCAAAAGAGAAAAAGAAAGAAAAGAAATTGATTACATAGTCATGCTTTAAGGACTCTCCTCACAGATACACTTTCATTTCACTTTCACATGCTTCATTTACCAGTTTTCCTCCACTAGCAGCAGAATGATTGTGGTAGTTTGGATGAGAAAAGCCCACAGTGGGCCCTTGTATTTGAACACGTGACTCCCCACTGTCTGGGAAGTCCACGGAACCTTTAAGAGGTAGAGCCTGAAGCTCACTGGAGGCAGGCTTCACCAAGCTTTCCCCACCATGATGGACTCCATCCTCTGGGACTGGAGGAAAGATGAGTCTCCTTCCTCTTCCCTACGTTGATTCTTTTGTCAGGGGATTTTATCACTGCTACAGAAAAGTAGCTGCTAAGACAGTATAATTGAATGAAGGAAAATTTAATTGGGAAAATCATCCATTTACTTCTGTTTTAAACAAAAGACCACCACCCCTGTTTTATTTATCCACAAACCGAGGATCCAACAGTTCCCTGAGAATATTGGTTTAGAAGCTGTGCACTGAGGCCATCGTCACACAAGCAAACTGCATTTAGAGTTAAAAGGATTGATTCAGAGGATCGATCATATGGTGCAATCTTGCAACAGACAGTCAGAACCCCAACTGTATCGTCATCAAAGCCTGGAAATGCTGAAACCAGGTTTAAAGATAAATCCCCAAGACACTAAAGACCCCAGAAGTATTTAGATTGGAATTCTAGAGCTCAGCCATAGTTCTCTGTAGGCAACTAGGAAATTTCTGAAAAGGAATTTATACAGCACATACATAAGTAGGGTGGGTTATTATTTTTAAATGGTTTCAGATTTTAGGAGTATTTTATGTAATGTATATCAAAGGTGATCAAAGTATCTCATAATGGTAGTGAAAGATGTGGGGAGGTGGATCATTTACTCCCTCCCTTTATTTAAATGTCAGACAATATGATGCATGGGAAACTAGGAAGGGTAACGATACTCCAAAATCCAAGGAAAAGGTAAAAGGAAAGCAACCTAGCCAGTCAAGGCCAAGAACAATTGATTCAGTTAATTTCCATAGGCCATGGCCCCCTCAGAGCAAGCTCCCCACTACACACTGAGGATAAACAAATGACTAAATCCCACCCCTTTTCTGATGCAAAATGTGACCCAAGAAGCAGACCTTAGGAGAAAGAAAGAATGTAAGTGTGACTAAGGGACCCTGGGGAGGGCACAAGGGCATGGCAGGAGCCCAGGAAAGAAGATGATTTGTTTGTCTTGAACAAAAGACTTTCATCTGCACCAGCTGAGAAAGCCACAGCTCTCTATCAGTGGCTGCCCTGGATCATTAACTGTTACACACACACACACACACACACACACACACACACACACCCGTAATAGCAGGAAGAGTAAGAGCAAGCACTATACAATTACCATGTGTCTACCACAGGCATTGCATTGCATTAATTACTTCTGATTGCTAGAACCAAAATACCTGGCATGCCCAAGAGCAGGAAGAAGGCGGCTCACAGTTTCAGAGGGATCAGCTCACAGCCCTTGGCTCATTTGATTCTGGACCTATAGTGAGGCAACAGGAAGTGTGTGGGGGAGGCTGTTCACCTCACAGCAGAGTGAGATGTCAGACGAGGCCAAGGCAGCCCACAGACTGGACACACTCACTATGGCATATTTTCTCCAGATAGGCTGTAACTTTAATTTTTTTTCAAATCTTAGTTTTAATGATGGTTCTTAATTGCTTTAATCTTCCTTGTAACCCACCACCCACCAGAGTTAGTGGAAAAGAAAGGACATCGGGAAGTGGACCTGTTTAGAAAGATTCTTCAGAGCAACTCCCATCTGTGTTGTCTGGAAATTGGCAGTTCAGTTTACAGGTCAGCAGCGGCAGTTTGATCCACTCACAAACACCTCATGGATAAACCAGCAGTCCAGTTAGCAACATTGGAGACACGACCAAGCAGAGACAACCAGGCCTCAGAGTCAGCAGGAGGGACCAACAGGAACACCAAGAGAAGTTCTCAGCTGTGCCTCTCTCAGGGAAATGAAGATCAGTGAAGACTTGAGACCCACAAGCATTGCACAGCTAGCTGTACTAGCAAGCCAAGCTCTGTCTCTGTCACTCCGTGGAGTCCTGTTTATACCCTCCAAACGTCACGTGTCCTCCACGTGCCTTGCCTCTGCTCTGGTCTTGCCTCAATACGTGCATCCAATCAGCCTAAGTCCTTGGAAGTGACAACAAATGGAAATACACCACCAGAAGTTTTTTGGTGTGTTTCTCTCTATGGCATCCTGACAAACGTAGCTCAACTACGCAGTGTAAACTCCATGACATATAAAATAGTGTGGCTTTTTTCAGGTTGTGTCTTGTGCTAGGAGACTTCATTTTATAAGAGACTTTCTACTCCATTTTGAGAGAAGGATAACTGAGGCCCCTAAATGGACCCACAAACCACCATCTGTCACAGAGCACGAATCTAGCACAGACTGACAAGTTGACATTCCTGGGAGCTACCCTATTCATTTATTGGGATAACTTGACACTATAGACACCCACGGGTGTGTTGAAATCATATCAGGGAACCCAGGCCCAAGAACTTGTCAGATACACCAGACTAAGAATAAGGAACAACCCCTCATCTGGACCCACAAAATACAAAACACTACAACGGCATAGCCCTACGCCAACCTGCTACCTCATTCCTAGTGTTTAGGCCAAGGACTAAAAGAGGACTCCCTAGTTGTCCCTTGAGCTTCAGCTCGGCTTGGTTCCCCATTGTTGACGTGGCCTGCTTGGCTGCTCACCTACCACATCTTCACCCATGTGGACCTGGACCACACCTGCTGTTTCCTGAACCTGATTTGCCTTTCACCTCACAGCTGATCTGCAGCTTCACGCTCATCCACAGACTCCAGCATCCCAAGCTGCAACTTCCTTCCAGCGCTGACAATAACACTGCAGACTCTCAGCCCACTTCTGAAACCTACTGCTGCATCTTTAACTTAGAATCACTAAGTTTTATAAACCACTTATACACACAGCTATGTGTGTCATGAGAGTCCATATTGGTGATTAATGTTGGAATAAAGGAAGCTGCCTCAGTCAGATTACCAAAGTAGGCTGGATTATGTGACAAATTGTTGGCATTAAAACCACTGAGCCTCATGAATGGTTGTTATTCAATACATTCTGGTGTTGTAGAGAAACACAGATGTGTTTGTTTCAGGCACTCACAACAGGGCTTATAAGCCTCTTTTGGATTAGTTGGATCTATTAAGGTGCACTATGGGTGCCAGTGTTTGATCTAATTTTTGTGAAATGAGTCCTTCAGTTCTTCTCTCTGAGGACACATACAATAGTCCATGAAACTGAGGAAAAACTCAGGGAGATGTTCATTTTCTCATGTACACCTCTCATGCAGGTCCTCAGACATTATGGCACTTGAGGAAGAAGGCAGTCGATAAAGCTAACTAACCGAGAAGTAAAATCATGCCAGCTGTAATGAGCATCTCTGAGATAGATGGTAAAGGTTGGAAGAAGAGGAAAGACAACGGGATGGGGGGACACCCACCTAAACCGAGTATCTAAGAAGGTTTCTCTGAGAAGGGGTCATGATTATCAGTGTAAATCAACATCCTTTTTTAAATCAAAGATTGATCATCAGGCCAAGATTGTGCCTGATCCTCCTGCCTTCCTGGAGAACTCTTTCCCCCAGGTAATCTATACAGAGTAAAGAATCTGTAGAAACATGGTCTCTACAGGCCTGTCTAGCTGATTCAACAGACAAGCCCTGTCGTGTCCTGATTCCCTCCAGACAAAGGCTGGTCTCTCTGTGACAGCAGCAATGACTATTGCTACCACAGCTATCGCTGCAGAACTGTGCCTTCTCAGCAACTGAGAAGGGATAGAGAAACCAGGGAGGTGTTTGAGCATTCTAAAGCAGAGTAAATAAAAGTGAGTTTACAGAAACCTGAGGCAGGATGGATGGTGGCTTAGAAATTGCTTCCATGTGTGCTGTGAATGAGACCTGTCAGAGAACAGAATAATTCTGTTTTGAAGGGAGAAAGATTGGAAGAACATCAGAAGTCACAAAAGGGAAATGGGGCAGCTGCAGAATGCAGAGGAATGGGCAACGGAGCATGCACTTCACCAGTGGGTGCAGGGGAACTAAACACCTCTCCCAGAGGGAGACTGGATAGTCTTGATGAAAAGACGAGCAGTCATACCACAGGAGAGACCCACAGTCCCTCTAATCCTGATGGAGGTTTCAGTGAGACATGGACTCCTCCAGTGTGGTGAGTCAACAATAGAGAGAAGGTTTACTTTGTCCCAGCCCATGTGAGGGCTGTGCCTGGGTGCCACTTTAAGAGGAAATCTATTATTTAAGATTGACCCACCCTGGAACCGGGGCTAGAGGGGAACTGGTAATAAGGAAGAATCACAGGTCAAAGGTCCTGACCTGTCAGAGCCCCTATGGTGAGAAAAAGCCATGCATACATGTGTGCATGTACACACACACAGAACACAGACATGCAAACAAGAAAGTACAGTGTGCAGGCTATTTACTTAAGTTAGGGTTATTATTGCTGTGATGAAACAGACCAAAACATCTTGGAAAGAAAGGGATTTATTTGGCTCACACTTCCACACTGTAGTCCATCACTGAAGGAAGTCAGGGCAGGAACTCAAACAGGGCAGGAGAACCTGAAGGCAGGTGCTAACACAGAGATTATGGAGGGGTGTGGCTCAAAGGGTCCTGATCCAGCCTTCTTACTCTACCGCTAAGATGGTGGCCCAGCCTAGCCAATGAGAGGACAGATCCCATTGAGCTATACGTTGGGTCAGGAGTGAATATTTAACCCCAAGCCCCATCAGCAAGAGACTCATGGAGATCTGGCTAGAGAGACCATAAAAGTGTCTTGCTGGCCGACAAATCCATAGAAACAGAAAGTAGATTAATGTTTCCCCAGCATGGAGGTGTTGGAGAAAACAAGGAGTGCTGCTAATTGGTATGAGGTTTCCTTTAGGGTGCTGAGAGTGTTCTAAAGTTGATTATGGTGGTGGCTGCCCAAGGCTGTGAAAACATTAAAACCACTTAATTGTATGCTTTAACTGGGCGAATTGGATAGTATGCAAATTATACCTCAGTAAAGCTGGTTTGTTTCTGTTTGTTTTGGGT
The DNA here is from genome assembly GCA_028551405.1 of Uromys caudimaculatus. Lineage (NCBI taxonomy): Eukaryota > Metazoa > Chordata > Mammalia > Rodentia > Muridae > Uromys > Uromys caudimaculatus. The sequence continues at coordinate 9,171 of JAPYYD010006682.1, forward strand.
TTTTTTTTTAATGCTTGCTCTCTCATTCTCTAGGAGAACAAGAGGGAAGGATCATGTAAACTTGGATCTGCCCACAGCTCCCTTCACCTTGTAAAGAATCTCAGAATGAAGACAAGCAGGCTAGAGCTGAGAGATAGAAGGAGAACCTGAGCCTGAACCTGAGCCACTCAGCTACTCCATCCAGATTTGCCTAAGGCCGCTCCCATCCTTGAATTTCTAAACTGCATAATCCTCTCTCCTCCCCCGCTTCCCCTCTGTTTAAACTAGTTTAAACTAAGTTTCTGTCTAACTCCGAAATCTGCTAGAAAGCATTCCTGAAAACTGTTCAAAGGTGTTTTGCCACCAGCTATGAATGAGAGTGCCCACCTACCTCCCTGAACCCTCAGTGTCACCATCTTTTTACTTTACTCATCAATTTGTTCAAATATAGGTCCAAAAATTGCAAATTTTAGATTGCTGTGGAGGGTAAACATTAGTATTAATTCATCTTTGTTCTTTAAATTGTCTATTTTTAAAGGAACTGTTTAGAGAATGATGTTAATAAGCCTTTGTCTATGAGTATTTTTTCAGCCTGTCACTTGCCTCTTCATGATGATTTTGATACACAGAAATATTCTTATGCATAAGACTCACCAAATATTTCTTTGTAGCTCTCCATCCTGGGCCAAGACAAATTCTCATTTCTATTCACACAGATGTCTGTAGCTTCATTCTGTGAATAGGGCCTCTATCACCTGATCTTTTAGACTACAGTAAGGGCTTAAGTATGTCTTTTTATCAGAAATAGTTCAATAATTTTTCCCAGTGTTCATTATCTATTTCTTTTCTGATCTTCCTTGTGATGGCTTTATCAGATATTAAGTTCATTAACAAACAGTACCTCCTTGACTGTGAGTATTGAACTAAGTACCAGTCTTGAGCAATCACTTCTGAACTACCCTCTAGATCTCTGATCATCATTAATCTTGATCATCAACTTGCTGGGATTTAGGAAACTAAATCACCTAGGAAACTACCCTCTGGGTGTGTCCGTGAGGGTGTTTCCAGGGAGCTCCACTAAATAGAGAAAGCCACCCCAAATGAAGATAACATCATTCCATAGACAGGCGTCACAGACTAAATAACAAGGACAAAGTGAGTAGAGCCCTAGCAACCATAAGGACCTTAGACATCCTAGCTGCTCACTCCTGCAACATGGAGCAGCCAGCTGTGAAGGCTTCACCCCATGACGAATTATATACCCTCAAACCATGGGCAAAATATAAACTCTTCCTCCCTCAACTTGTTTGTCAGGCATTTGGTCACAGAAACAAGAAAAATAGCTGAAGCAACTCCACACCACAGTACTTAGTTGTTTATTGTGGTAAGATATATAGAAGATGAGAAACATTACCGCTCAGCTACTTTAAAGTGTGTGATTCAGGAACTTTTCCCCTGTGCCCATGTGTTCGAGACTTTTCCCCACTTTCTCTTCTATTAGATTCAGTGTATCTGGTTTTATGTGGAGGTCCTTGATCCACTTGGACTGAACAGAACACCAGTGGCTTATGCTCTAAGATCAAGAATCGACAAATGGGACCTCATGAAATTGCAAAGCTTCTGTAAGGCAAAGGACACTGTCAATAGGACAAAACGGCAACCAACAGATTGGGAAAAGATCTTAACCAATCCTACATCCCATAGATGGCTAATATCTAATATATACAAAGAACCCTATCAAAAAATGGGGAACAGAGCTAAACAGAGAATTCTCAACT
>JAPYYD010006683.1:0-10927 GCA_028551405.1 Uromys caudimaculatus
GTATGACAAGAACTTCAAGTCTCTGAAGAAAGATATCGAAGAAGACCTCAGAAGGTGGAAAGATCTCCCATGCTCATGGATTGGGAGGATTAATATAGTAAAAATGGCCATCCTGCCAAAAGCAATCTACAGATTCAATGCAATCCCCATCAAAATTCTAACTCAATTCTTCATAGACTTAGAAAGAGCAATTCTCAAATTCATTTGGAACAACAAAAAACCCAGGATAGCAAAAGCTATTCTCAACAATACAAGAACGTCTGGGGGAATCAGCATTCCTGACCTCAAGCTGTACTACAGAGCAATAGTGATAAAAACTGCATGGTACTAGTACAGTGACAGGCAGGTAGATCAATGGAATAGAATTGAAGACCCAGAAATGAACCCACACACCTACAGTCACTTGATTTTCGACAAAGGAGCTAAAACTAACCAGTGGAAAAAAGACAGCATTTTCAACAAATGGTGCTGGGTCAACTGGTGGTCTACATGTAGAAGAATGTAAATTGATCCATTCCTATCTCGCTGTACGAAGCTCAAGTCCAAGTGGATCAAGAACCTCCACATAAAACCAGATACACTGAATCTAATAGAAGAGAAAGTGGGGAAAAGCCTCGAAACCATGGGTACAGGGGAAAAGTTCATCAACAGAACACCAATGGCTTATGCCCTAATATCAAGAATCGACAAATGGGACCTCATGAAATTGCAAAGCTTCTGTAAGGCAAAGGACACTCTCAATAGGACAAAATGGCAACCAACAGATTCGGAAAAGATCTTAACCAATCCTACTTCTGATAGAGGGCTAATATCCAATATATACAAAGAACTCAAGAGGTTTGACTCCAGAAAACCAAATAACCCTATCAAAAAATGAGGAACAGAGCTAAACAGAATTCTCAACTGAGGACGTTCGTAGGGCTGAGAAGCACCTAAAGAAATGGTGAACATCCTTAGTCATCAGGGAAATGCAAATCAAAACAACTCTGAGATTCCACCTCACACCAGTCAGAATAGCTAAGATCAAAAACTTAGGTGATAGCAGATACTGGTGAGGATGTGGAGAAAGAGGAACACTCCTCCACTGTTGGTGGGATTGCAAGCTGGTACAACCACTCTGGAAATCAGTTTGGCGGACCCTCAGAAAAATGGACATAATACTATCTGAGGACTCAGCTATACCACTCCTGGGCATATACCCAGAAGATGCTCCAACATGTAATAAAGACTCATGCTCCACTATGTTCATAGCAGCCATATTGATAATAGCCAGCAGCTGGAAACAACCCAGATGTCCCTCATCAGAGGAATGGATACAGAAAATGTGGTACATTTACACAATGGAGTACTACTCAGCTATTAAAAACAATGACTTCATGAAATTCGCAGGCAAATGGATGGAACTTGAGAATATCATCCTGAGCGAGGTAACTTAGTCACAAAAGAACGAACTTGGTATGTACTCACTGATAAGTGGATCTTAGCCCAAATGTTCAGAATACCCAAGTTTCATTTTACAGTAACTGCTGGACTGAGTTGAGGTCCCAGATGGAGGAGTTGGAAAAGGGACTGAAGGAGCTAAGGGAGTTTGCAGTCCCATGGAGTGAGCAACAGTGTCAACTGGCCCGGACCCCCCCCCCCCCCCATCCTCCTGGAGGCTGGACTATCAACCAAAGAATACACATTGAGGGACCCATGGTTCGGACCACATATGTGGCAGAGGAGGGCCTTGATGGCCATCAGGGGGAGGAGAGGCCCTTGGGCCTGAGTGTGTTAGAGGCCCTAGTAAAGGGGAATGTCAAGGTGGGAATAAGAGAGTTGGTGGGCGGGTGGGTGGGTGGTGGAATACCCTCATAGAGGCGGGGTAGGGGTAGGGGATAGGGGGTTTCTAAAGAGGAGACTTGGAGAGGAGGAAACATTGGAAATGTAAATAAAGTATCAAAAAATAAAGAAATAAAAAAAAAGACATAAGCTAACAGACTAGATACAGAAACAAGTTCTAGCATTTTATTGCATACAAGAAATACATCTAAATAACAAGGATAGATACTATCCTAGACGAAAATAATGCAAAAAGGTTTTCCAAGGAAATGGTCCCAAGAAACAAGCTGGAGTTGCTATCCTAATATTCAATAAAATAGACTTTCAACCAAAAGTTATCAAGTGTGATGAGGAAGGACACTTCATATTTATCAAAGGGAAAATTCACGAAGAAAAAGTCACCATTCTGAACATCTATGCCCCAAATGCAAGGGCACTCACTTTCAGAAAAGAAAGTTTGCTAAAGCTCAAAATACACATTGAGCCCCACACAATAATAGTGGGAGACTTCAACACCCCACTCTTACCAATGGACGCGTTGTTGAAACAGAAACTAAACGGAGACACAGTGAAACTAATAGAGATTATGAATCAAATGGATTTAACAGATATCTACAAAACATTTCACCCTAAAACAAAAGAATACAGCTTTTTCCCGGTACTTCATGGACCTTCTCCAATCAACCATGTAATTGGTCACAAAACATCCCTCAACCAATGTAAGAAGATTGAAATGATCCCATGCATCCTATCAGATCACCATGGCCTAAGGCTGGTCTTCAATAACAACAAAAATAACAGAAAGCCCACATAATGTGGAAACTGAACAACTCTCTACTCAATGATAACTTGGTCAGGGAAGAAAGAAAGAAATAAATTAAAGACTTCCTGGAATTTAATGAAAATGTTGGCACATTATACCCAAACTTATGAGCACAATGAAAACAGTGCTAAGAGGAAAATTCATAGCACTAAGTTCCCTGGTAAAGAAAGGAGAGATCTTACACTAGTAACTTAACAGCACACCTGAGAGCTCTAGAACAAAAAGATGCAAAAGCATCCAAGAAGAGTAGAAGGCAGGAAATAGTCAAACTCAGGGCTAAAATCAATCAAATAGAAACAAAGAGAACAATACAAAGAATCAACAAAACCTAAAGCTGGTTCTTTGAGAGAATCAACAAGATAGATAAACTCCTAGCCAAACTAACTAAATGGTCCAGAGGCAGTATACAAATTAACAAAATCAGAAATAAAAAGAGAGACATAACAACAGAAACAGGATATTCAAAACAACATCACATCCTACTACAAAAACCTATATTCAACAAAACTGGAAAATCTAGATGAAATGGATGGTTTTCTAGACAGATACCACATATCAAAGTTAAATCAAGAGCAGGTAAACTATCTAAACAGGCCAATATCCCATAAGGAAATAGAAGAAATTATTAAAAACCTCCCAACCAAAAAAAGCCCAGGGCCAGAAAGATTTAGTGCAGAATTCTACCAGACTTTCAAAGAAGACCTAATACCAATATTCCTCAAACTATTCCATAAAATAGAAACAGAAGGAACACTACCTAATTCATTCTATGAGGCCACAATTACTCTGATACCTGAACCACCCAAGGATCCAACCAAAAAAGAGTACTTTAGGACGATCCCCTTATGAATATCAGTGCAAAAATACTCAATAAAATTCTTACAAACCGAATCCAAGAACACATCAAAACCATCACTCACCAAGATCAAGTAGGCATCATCCCAGGGATGCAAGATTGGCTCAATATACAAAAATTCAATAACATAATCCACTATATAAACAAACTCAAAGGAAAAAAAAATCACATGATCATCTCCTTAAATGCAGAAAAAGCATTTGACAAATACAGCACCCCTTCATGGTAAAAGTATTGGAGAGTTCAGGAATTTAAGGCCCATACCTAAACATAATAAAAGCATAATAAAATTAACTACAAACCAACAGCCAATATCAAATTAAATGGAGAGATACCTGAAGCAATCCCACTAAAATTGGGGACAAGTCAAGGATGCCCACTCTTCCCGTGTCTATTCAATATAGTACTCAAAGTGCTACCTAGAGCAATAAGATGACACAAAGAGATCAAGGGGATACAAATTGGCAAAGAATAAATAAGGGTATCACTATTTGCAGATGATATGATAGTATACATAAGTGACTCCAAAAATTCTACCAGAGAGCTTCTCCAGCTGATAAACAATTTCAGCAAAGTGGCTGGATATAAAATTAACTCAAACAAATCAGTAGCCTTTCTTTATACAAATGATAAACAGAATGAGAAAGAAATTAGGGAAACAACTCCCTTCAAAATAGCCACAACTAATATAAAAATATCTTGGGGTAACTCTAGCCAAACAAGTGAAAGATCTGTATGGCAGTAACTTCAAGTCTTTCAAGAAAGAAATTGAAGAAGATCTCAGAAAATGGAGAGATCTTGCATGCTCAAGGATTGGCAGAATTAACATAGTAAAAATGGTCATCCTAAGGCAATCTACAGATTCAATGCAATATCCATCTGTACTGGCTAGTTTTGTATGTCAACTTGACAGTGGAGGACAGGCATCTGGAGCCTAGAAGACAAGGTGTGTGCTACAAAGGGCAGAGTTGGAGAAGTGACCCAAGCCCTTTTAGGAATCCAGAAGATTGTGAGTGGATCCCAGACATTTGGAGTTTGATTTTGCTTTTGACTGTGACTGTGCCCTGATATTTTTCCCTCTTGAAGAAAGAAGGTATTTTAGTGGAGCCCACAGTTAGGAGACTTTGAGTTTTTAAAAGACTTTGAATTTTAAGAGATTGGATGTTTAAAAGGGATTGAAATATTAATATATAAGAATTTGCAAAGACTGTGGGACTTTTAAAGTTATTTAGATCTTGGGGATGAATAAGAAAGTAAGGGTCTAGGCTTAATGGTGATGGGTTTGTGTGTCAACTTGACACAAGCTGGAGTTATCACAGAGAAAGAAGTTTCAGTTGAGAAAATGCCTCCATGAGATCCAGGTGTAAGGCATTTTCTCAATTAGTGATTAAGAAGGGAGGGCCCCGTATGGGTGGTACCATCTGTGGGCTGGTAGTCTCGAGGTCTATAAGAAAGCCAGCTGAGCAAGCCAGGAGAAGCAAGCAAGCAAGTCAGTAAGAAACATCCCTCCATGGCCTCTGCATCAGCTCCTGCTTCCTGCCCTGCTTGAGTTCCAGTCCTGACTTCCTCTGGTGATGAACAGCAGCATGGAAGTGTAAGCAGAATAAACCCTTTCCTCCCCAACTTGCATCTTGGTCATGATGTTTGTGTAGGAATAGACAAGACTATTCCTGACTAAGACACCCTCAAAATCCCAACACAATTCTTCAAAGACAAGGACAAAGAAATTCTTAAATTCATTTGGAAAGGCAAAAAAAAACAAAAACAAAAACAAACAAACAAACAAACAAAAAAACCCAAAAAAACCCCCAGAATAGCGAAAACAATTCTTAACAATAAAGAAACAGCTGGGGGAATCAGTATCCCTGACCTCAAGCTCTACCACAGAGCAAAAGTGATAAAAACTTCACGGTATTGGTACAGAGACAGACACGTTGATCAATGTAATCGAATTGAAAACCCAGAAATAAAATTACACACTTACGCACACTTGATTTTTGACAAAGAAGCCAAAAATATACAATGGAAAAAAGAAAGCATCTTCAATAAATGGTGCTGGTCTAACTGGTTATCTGTATGTAGAAAAATGAAAATAGACCCATATTTGTCACCTTGCAAAAAGCTCAAGTCCAAGTGGATCAAGGACCTCAGCATAGAAAAACTAGATACACTCAATTTAATAGAAGAGAAAGTGGGAAAGAGCCTTGAACTCATCGGCACAGGGGGAAATTTCCTAAACATAACTCCAATGGTTCATGCTCCAAGATCAAGAATTGATAAATGGACATAATACCACCTGCGAACCCAGCTATAGCACTCCTGGGCATATACCCAGAAGATGCTCCAACATGTAATAAGGACACATGCTCCACTATGTTCATAGCAGCCATACTGATAATAGCCAGAAGCTGGAAACAACCCAGATGTCCCTCATCAGAGGAATGGATACAGAAAATGTGGTACATTTACACAATGGAATACTACTCAGCTATTAAAGACAATGGCTTCATGAAATTCTCAGGCAAATGGATGGAATTAGAAAATATCATCCTGAGTGAGATAACTCAGTCACAAAACAACACACATGGTATGCACTCACTGATAAGTGGAGTTCGGACATACCCAAAAGTCCAGAATACCCAAGATTCAATTCACAGACCATATGAAGCCCAAGAAGAAGGAAGACCGAAGTGTGGATACTTCAGTGCTTCTTAGACGGGGAACAACATACTCACAGGAGGAAATACGGAGACAAAGTGTGGAGCAGAGACTGAAGGAAAAGCCATCCAGAGACTGCCCCACCTGGGGATCCATCCCATATACAACCACCAAACCAGGATGCTATTGTGGATGCTGGGAAGTGCTTGCTGACAGAAACCTGATATGGCTGTCTCTTGAGAGGCTCTGTCAGAGCCTGACAAATATTGAGGCGGAAGCTCACAGCCAACCACTGGACTGAGCTCAGGGTCCCTGATGGAGGAGTTGGAGAAGGCACTGAAGGAGCTGAGGGGGTTTGCAGCCCCATGGAGGGAGCAACAGTGTCAACTGGCCTGACCCTCTAGAGCTCCATGGGACTAGACCACCAACCAAAGAATACACATGGAGGGACCCATGGCTGCAGACACATAGGTGGCAGAGGATGGCCTTGTTGGACATCAGTGGGAGGAGAGGCCCTTGGGCATGAGGGTGTTCAATGCCTCAGTGTAAGGGTGAGTGAATACCAGGGTCAGAAGATGGGAGTGGATGGGTGGGGGAGCACCCTCATAGAGGCAGGGTGAGGGAGGATGGGATAGGGGGTTTCTGAAGGGGAGATCTGGAAAGGGGAAAACATTTGAAATGTAAATAAAGAAAGTATCCAATTTTAAAAAAGGAAAAATAAAGTATGTCCTGAACCCCCAAAAGGGGTACAGTTCTAAATAAAAGCCTCAACAGAGGAATCTCAAATGGCTGAGAAGCACTTAAAGAAATGTTCAACATCCTTAGCCATCAGTGAAATGCAAATCAAAATGATTCTAAGACTCCATCTATACCTGCCAGCATATCTAAGACAAAAACCATAACTGACAGCTCATGCTGGAGAGGATGTGGAGCAAGGGAGCTATCCTCCAAATGCTGGGGGAAAGCAAACAGCAAGGGAGCTATCCTCCAAATGCTGGGGGAAAGCAAACTTCTACAACCAGAATGGAAATCAATACCACAGTTTCTAAGAAAATTGGAAATTGATCTAAGTAAAGACCCAGCTATACTAGTCCTGGGCACATACCCAAAGGATGCTCCACCCTATCACAAGGACACTTGCTCAACTATGTGCAAAGGCAGCTCTTTTCATAATAGCCAGAAACTGGAAACATCCTAGATGTCCTTTACCTGAAGAATGCATAAAGAAAATTTGATATCCTTACATGATGAAGTATTACTCAGATGTTAAAAGTAATGGCATCAGGTGGGAATATGGGAGTGGGTGGGCGGGTGGGTGGGAGGTGGAATTCCCTCATAGAGATGGGGGAGGGGAAAGGGATAGGTGGTCTCCAAAGAGGAGACCTAGAAAGGGGGAAACATTGGAAATGTAAAAAAAGTATCAAAAAATAAAAAGGAAAAAAAAAAGTAACGGCATCATGAAATTTGCAGGCAAATGGATGGAACTAGAAAAAAAAAAAAATCATCCTGCGTGAGGTAACCCAGAAAAACAAATATGTACTCACTTATAAGTGGATATTAGGCATAAAGTAAAGGATAACTATGCTACACTCCAGACATTCAGAGAGGCTAAGTAACAAGAAGAACTTAAGTGGGGACACAAGGGTCTCCAGAGTAAGCAGAAATAGATTATGCAGGTGGACTGGGGTGGGTGGGGTTGGGAACAGAGGTGTCAGGTGGGGCAGTGGGGGAGGGAGGGTTAAATACTGGAAGAAACTACTGGAATTGGAGGGCATTTTAGGGGCAAAGTGGAAACTCCATGGAATCTACAAGATTAACTGTAGCAATGACTCCTAGTAATGGCGGACATGGGCCTGAACTGGCCATCTTCTGTAACCAGGCAAGGTCTCCAGTGGAGGGATTAGGATAACAACCCAGCCACAAAAATCCACCAGCCTACAGACTGTACTGTTTAGAGTGTGCTGGGACTAGAGCCGAGCATAAACACTGTCAAAGAGGCCGGAGGCTTCATCCAGCAACTGATGCATGTGCAGAGCCCCACAGCCAAAAGTTAGCAGATCTCCCAGAGTCCTGTGAAGGAGAGGGGAGGACGGGTGGGAGGAAAGAGGGGCGGGGACACACCAGAACACACCAGAAAGTGGCCCACAGAATCAGGAGCCTGTAGGGGTGTGACCTAGGCCCTCTGCATATATGTCATGCTGAGTAGTGTGCTGTGCTTGTGGAAATCCTAACAGCAGGAGTGGAGGCTGCCCCTGACTCTTTCATCTATTTGTGGGATCCTTTTCCTCCTGCTCAGCTGCCTTCTCTGTGCAGCCTTAATGTGGTGGCATGTGCCTGGTGTTATTGTAGCTTATTATGCCCTGTTTGGTTCATGTCCCTGGGAGGCCTGCTCTTCTCTGAGGGGAGGAGGGGGCCTTGCATCTGGGGGATAAGGGAGTCACTTGGGCACACAGGGGGAGGGAAAACTGCAGTCAGTATATATGAAAGAAGAATAAAAAAAAGTTAAAAGGTTAAACGTTTCAGTATAATAAACAGTTCCTGCTCTACTTCAACTTTTAGGCCAGTTATTATTCCTAGGACATAACTGTACAGCCCATTCAGAATAAAAACACAAGCTGTCCGCGGGGCTTCTCCTTGGCTCACCATCCACTCTCACTAAGTCACTGAACTCTGCCATCACAGCTTCCCTGTGCTGCAGCAGAAGCTGCACTCTCTCCATATTTAGAAATAAAACCTAAAACCAAAGAAACATCCCACCCATAAAAGGCATAAAGAGCCAACAGTTCAATCTAACATTCTTATGTAGAGCATAAATGACATGCGGAAAGTATGAAGTGTCCAAGAGCAGATAAAGATGGGTGTTTGCAGTTCTGAGCTCCTCAGCAGCCTGAGGCAGGAGCCTTAACCAGCACGGACAATTCAGAAAAGGGAAAGAGCAAAGGTGCGAAGTGTAGTGAGACATGGCAGCTGGAGACGCGGTGGCCTTCACACCTTGTGATTCCCACACAGAAGTGAGTGAACACTGGACCATTTGCCAGGGACTTTCAATAGGAGGTGAAAAGGGAGATGAAAAGAAGAGATGGGAGTGAGAAGCAGAGATAAAAAGGACAATGAGGGGGAGGGGAAAGGGAAGAAGAGAGTAAGACAGCAAGATGCTTGCAAAGCACACACGGAGGGAGGAGAAACAGACACAAATGCGCGCACGTGTGCGCAAGCACACACATACACATATACAAAGAGAAAGGGAGACAGAGAGGGAGGGAGAGACAAAAGGTGGAGACATGGAGATGGAATGTCAGAAACTTTGCTTTGATAATAGCTATCTATTTTGGCAAATTTTGAATTTGAAATTTGGAATTCAGTTTCTGTATCTTTACAATCTGAAACTTTCAAGTCAGAGGATGATTATGGAATGAAAGGAACTAAGACATAAAACATTTAGCACACCCCACACAATTTGAGACCAAATAACAAGTGACTGATGTCACAGAGCCCAGCGGCTGCTCAATTGACAGACAGGAACATGAATGCAGAGTACCTGGGGCTGGGTTTGTGTCTTCTCCAGAGCATTCCTGGGCATTCCAGCATTTTTATAGCTAGGCTTACAAAATAATTCATAAATAATAAATTTCATCATTTAAGAAAGTACTATTGGTCAATCTTTAAAAAGAAAGATAGGAGCCTAGGAGGCCTGGGGTGGGCAGAAGGGAGAAGAGTATCCTGGAGAAGACATCAGTGCCCTGAGCATGGAGAGGACGCCAGTGCGCTGAGCACGGAGAGGCAGCAGGAGCAAAGGACAGTGTGACAGTAATATGTTTTAAGATGTGGCCTCACCATGCTTGAGTAGTCAGCTGAGTTTTGCCCGATGTAGTTTTCTTATATTAGGTACTTGTAGAGAGACTAAGGTTAATAACAGGACAAAGTCTGGGGAAATACAAACATCTCTTCGAGTGTAAACATCTATCACATTAGAAATAGTAATGAAGCCTAGACTAAATACTATGTATATATGATGGATCAGTACAATTTTTTTTTCTTTTTTACAAGTGTGACTGTCTTAGGGTTTCTATTCCTGAGCAAACATCATGACCAAGAAGCAAGTTGGGGAGGAAAGGGTTTATTCTGCTTACTCTTCCACGTTGCTGTTCTTCACCGTAAGAAGTCAGGACTAGAACTCAAGCAGATCAGGAAGCAGGAGCTGATGCAGAGGCCATGGAGCGATGTTCCTTACTGGCTTGCTTGCTTCCCCTGGCTTGCTCAGCCTGCTTTCTTATAGAACCCAAGACTACCAGCCCACAGATGGTACTACCCACATGGGGCCCTCCCCCCTTAGTCACTAATTGAGAAAATGCCTTACACCTGGATCTCATGGAGGCATTTTCTCAACTGAAACTCCTTTCTCTGTGATAACTCCAGCTTGTGTCAAGTTGACACACAAAACCAGCCAGTACAATTGACCCCTTATCATCTTGACACACAAACACATCACCATTAATCCTTGACCCTTACTTCCTTACTCATCCCCAAGATCTAAATAACTTTAAAAGTCCCACAGTCTTTGCAAATTCTTACATATTAACATTTCAGTCCCTTTTAAACATCCAATCTCTTAAAATTCCAAGTCTTTTAAAAATTCAAAGTCTCTTAACTGTGGGCTCCACTAAAATACCTTCTTCCTTCAGGAGGGAAAATATATCAGGGCACAGTCACAATCAAAAGCAAATCCAAACTCCAACTGTCTAATGTCTGGGATCCACTCACGATCTTCT